>RJWT010023874.1:0-16667 GCA_004365215.1 Cuniculus paca | reverse complement strand
ATAAAGAAATAAAAATAAAAAAGGACTGGGGATGTAGCTCTGTGTGAATGCCCTGAGTTCAATCCCCATTACCACAAAAGAAAAAATAAATAAAATGAAGGAAAGAAGAGAAGGAGGAAGGGTAAAGAGTGAGAAGAGAATGGAGAGGAGGAAAGAAAAGGAGGAACAAGAGGGGAGGACGGGAAGGAAAAGTTACTGAGGAGCAATTTTGTATACAACACTCTACCTGATGTGGTTAAGAACACAAATAATGAAAAGACCATTTTATTGTGAGCTGGAAAGCCATGCTTTAAGCTCATCAGGGATCACAATTCAGCAGCCTCCAGACAGACCCATACACTATGGAATAGTGCAAATGCCATGTGGTAGGCACAAGAGGTTGGATAAAGTAGTGAGCGGTATACGTGTGACCGCGGCATGCAGAATGAGCTGAGATGGGATGCCAGCACCAGGACGATGACCTTGGGCGAGCTAGCAAGTCTGAGACTCAGCTCCTGCTTTTAAAAAGGAGATAATAATTCCTACTTCACAGAGCTGCGAGGTGGAAAGAGGAGTGGGAGCACTGGTTTCATAGTCTACACAACACTGCTTAGAAACTCAGGCTAGGGAAGAACTCTGCCTAACTATCCTCATGACTTTTATGTTCACGCTCCATTTTAAATGAAGAGAAAGTTCTTGGTTTCCATCACTTGCACTGTTAAAAGCCTTCTCCAATAAACACATGCTTTGGCTTTCTCAAAGTATCAAATTATAATTTCTCAATAAACTTCTTCCTTAGTTACTATCATACTATGTCCCAAAGACAGCACAAGTACTCAAATATAGCTTACAAAAATTAGTTGAAGGGAATCTATAAAAACAAACATCCTAAATAATGTGCAAAATCTTAAGTATTTAAATTTAAAGCTTCTAGAGTTCTAATGTAATCGATCTTTTATCATTCTCCCACAGCAAAATAATTACTAGAGCTCTTTATACTCTTGGAGAATTTAAAGATAAGATCCTAACAAATAAAACCTCTGTATTGTGTAGAATGTTACTGAATAATTAATTCTGAAATAACTTTTAGACACAAATGCCTTCCCTTTTATAGTAGGCAGAACTCTGTTAGATTTTCTAGCCTATGAAACCTTTCCTTTAATAAACTGCCAAATAAAAATGCATTTTAAATTTAAAAAGAAAGAGCACTACCACTTGCCTTAACTTCCTTGAAAACACCAGTCCGTATCAAATTATGAAAAGAATGTGTACTGGAAATAAGAACAGGTCAAAAAGATTTCAAACTGTATTTTCCAGTTAACTTTCATTATAATTTCAGAAATGTCTCATGGGGAAAACAAATTATCCTAATACCACAATTGAAATCTCAAATTTATACTTCAAAGTTCATTCTATGTTAGTGTAAGGTTCCCGTTAAGGTAATTTTCCACTATAAGATGTTTAAAAAAAAAAAAAAAACTTAAGCAAAATAGATTTTTCACATGATCTTAGAAGACTTATTTAAATGCGTAAGTTTTAAGTATATGAAGCATTTTCAGCCAATTTCACTGAAATTTTGTAGCCCAGAGAGTACAAATTTAACAACCATATCTTCTGAATTACCACTGTTCCAAGTATTTACAATAATCTAACAAGTTGAAAATAATTGAAAGGAAACAATAAATATGAACTTTAAAAAGTAACTTCAGTGCTGTACCAGGGCAGCTCTCTAAACTAGCCAGAATCTGTAGGATATGGTTTCAGAGAACCCACTGAAAACTCAGTTGAGCTATTTAACACTGAGCCTGTATCTTCACATGAAAAATGGAAATAATGATATCCTACTATCTACCTCACAGCACAGTTATAAAGATCAAATAAGATAATGTCAATGAAATCACAATGCAAACTCTAAGATGCAATAAAAAGTGCAAGATATTACTAGTCTACAATATTAGTCACAGCCTTACAAT
Source organism: Cuniculus paca (assembly GCA_004365215.1). Taxonomy (NCBI): domain Eukaryota; kingdom Metazoa; phylum Chordata; class Mammalia; order Rodentia; family Cuniculidae; genus Cuniculus; species Cuniculus paca. The sequence continues at coordinate 14,715 of RJWT010023874.1, read as the reverse complement.
AAAGATCTCAGGACTTAATGACTAACAAGATGAGAGCAAAAATGTCTTAGCTCATTCAAGCCTTTATTTGGAGACTATGGCAAAGATGCAGGAGGGCTCTAACAGAAAATTTAATTTTCATTTAATTGTGGGAAGCTTGGGCAGAGTAGACTGGCGTTGTAAAGACAAAGGCTAAGTTCCCACATTTACTACAAGGCATAGAAAAGCAAATTAGAATACAGTAATTTATTAATTATGAAAATGTGAAACTGCTTTAAGTAAATATGTCCCTGTCTTGCCCAGTGTGGCATCACTAAAGAAGGACACCTTCATGTAGCCAGCTTCTAAAAGCGAGAGTTAACACCACAGCTGCTTCTCAGGGAAAATGTTTCCCGTGTCCAACTCCGATGATGTTCGATACAACAAAAGACAAATATATTTTATGACCATAAAACTAGAATTCCTACTACCTGAATTTAAAATAGTCTAAAAGGGGAAGATAAAAGGTAAAATACCTTCTTTGATTTGATTTATACACAAATTCTGTCCTAACTGTAACAGGGTATATAGGCTGGGATGATCTAGAACATATCCTAGTTTTAAGTCATGAGGAAGAAGAAATAGGGTAATAGCAGTTTTGATCACTAGAGCTCCTCTGTTTGTTCAGGCAACAGTGCCAGGGCTTAAAATCAAATTCATAGGTGGGGTGGAGGCACAGGCCTAAAATCCCAGTTACTCAGGAGGCTCAGGCAGGGGGACCCTGAGTTTGAGGCCTACACAAACAACTTAGCAAAATCCTGTCTCAAAATTTTAAAAAAGAGCTAAGCTTGTAGCTCAGGGGTACACCAGCTTAACAGGTTTAATTCCTAGAAGTGCCAACAACAAACAAACAAAAAAATCATCTAGCTTTGCTTTAATCAGGTGAGGACACATTTTTAGGCCTAATTTTGACTTTGATCCACTCTTGTGGACTCTGAGTAATTCAGCAAAAATTCATCAAAGACCTAGTGTACATGGGTACAAAGATGGGCCAGATCCATATCTCAGAACTTAAAATGGTCAGTCTTTGCTTTAAGCATAAAAGTCACTAAAGACACTCCTCAGAGATGTTCCTGCTAATACTCTGACCCCCATAGGCTAATCTACCTCTACTGTCCTATCTCCATATACTATTTTGCTTTAGGGAACCTCCTGGAATTTAGCTTTTCATGTCCACAGATCCATGGTCTCTTCCAAATCCCTTATGCTGAACCACACATCTTCTATACCCCATGCATCCACTTAGTATTTACTCAGTCCCTACTGTGTAGCAGGCACTTTCATACGCGTAAGAGATACAGCAATGAATAAAAAATGTTCTTATTCTTACTCTATTCCTTATGCTGAGCTAGACTCTGACCTTGTCCTTATTAGCCAGCCGAATTCTGCATATTCATTCAATAGTATTAATTGAGCTCTTACCATGTTCTAGGTCAGTGATGGCAAACCTTTTAGACCTTTCAGTGATACAAACAGCCTGACACAGCATGCATGCCAAAGGTTCACCCCCTCCATTCTAGGTGCTGGATACAGCAATAAACAAAGTTTCTCATCTAATGGAACTCACCTAAACTTAGGGTGACACAGCCAGGTTCTGACCAGAGGTCTCCAAAGCATAGGGTTCTCAAACCCCAAAATGCAAACAACATAGTACATTTGAGGTAGATGAAGGTATTAAAATTTTTCTTTGCATATCTTATCTTTGTAAATTTCTAATATACTTGTATCTTATTATAAACACAATATATTAATAGCTCAGTATATATAAAGTATAAGTAAATTTATATATAATGAGAACAAATGTTCAAATTCTTTTTCTGAAGGGGATAACATTTTAAAAATCAAGAAACCAATGACTTAAATGATTATACATTTCAGGTGAGGTATTTGACCCAGGTAGTGTTAGCCTGGGTCCTGTACTCAATTTAGTTTCAGATTAAGCATTCTGAGATGTCTAGCCATTCAGTTATACAACTAAAATTCAAAGTTCAAGGCCATTTCAATTTTTCCTATCATCTTCTATTGCCCTATACTGACCAGCCCTATATCCCATGAATATTATGGCACCTTTACTTTCTATTTCTTATTTGGTGATCGTGTGTCATTATTATACTAGAAATATCCTGAGATCAGAGATACTGTCTTTCTATTCTGCAAGCCACAAAATTCTTAATCCAGTGTTATGCATTATCACTACTCAATAAATACATTTTTCACAAAATAAAAATAACTCAATGTATGGAACCTAGGATTACCGAATAGATACAATAGAGAAAAATTATTTACTTTATCCAAAATTATTCCTCTTCACAAAATAATTAATACATGTTCATTTACACAGCTCTCCTATATGTATGTACAAATCACTGATTAACACAAAAAGTTGGGAATAGTAAAACTTCAATCAGGAAAATCAGTAGCCACTGCCTGAAGATTAACAAGAAATATGAAGTATTATGAAACTATAATGTCAATAAAAATGCATAGTTCCATTTTGAAAAACTAAGTCAAAACTATTTTTTAAAAAATATACCTAATGAAGAAAAGTACAGGTCATCCTGATTACTGATACTGGTATATTAGTCTTAAAAGCCAGCTAGTTGTAGTTGAAGTATGTCGGAAATCACATGTAAGATCATATTTAAGAAAATTAATGAAAAGGAAAATACTAACAACTGATTCATGATCATAGTTCTTTATGCAATAAATTCATCACTGTGTGAGACCAGGTCCTCACTCTTATAATTCAGTGTTCAAGTGTCATCCTGTCCCTCACAAGTTTTCAAGCTACAGAAAATTCATACACATTTGCATTAGTTATACAGAGATTACATGTAAGAAATCATTAACGTGGAAAAAAAACAGGTCTTACGGTAAATCTGAACACATTGCCTGGATCTAAGCTTACACAGCCTCAAATGAGATAAAATGCATATTCACATATGAAACTTGAAAGGAAATTCATTATTGACATGAGGACTGGTAATTAACGAGATCCAAATGACTACTTCCATAACAAACAGCCCCAAAGCAAAATGGAAGAAAGATTCACAAATTATTAATCTGTATCTCTGCTCCTCTTTGCTACTTTAATGTAAATATTAGGATTATTATCCATGCTGTGAACTTACCAAGAAGTATTTTCCCAGATCAACTTCTTCCTCATTTGACTTATGAAAGTATTTGTTTGTTATTGAAGCACCCCAGCATTGGTAACAGGAACAGGGAGCACCATATTTTAGAAACAAAGTTTTAATCAACACTGGGTTGATATTCACAAGTAATCAGCCAAAACAGCACTGTAAATAAAGCTGGATGAAAATATATAAATTCTGAGATGTAATGAATAATAGTTATGATTAAAAGACCAAACTCTGATCACCATGCATAAATGAAAAGAAGTACCAAACTCACAAGAGCTGTTCAGACCATAGCATGGCTTCCTAACCCAAGAGAGAGACTACTATTAAGCATAGGTTGAAAACACCCTAGAAAACTTAAAAACTGCTTGATAGAAGCACTAAGCATAATTTATCACCCCTCGTGGATAAAACAAAAAACACATTTTTCACCTCCTCAGAATCCCATGATAATACTTGCACTGGAAGTGTTATTAATAATATATTCCTAATGAATACAATTCAAGTAAAAATAAGTATTAGCTATAGCGGCATATAACATTTGTATTGGCATGTGTTTGGACACCTTTACATGTAGTTTAAACTTATTATTCTATTAAGTATGCTTCTAACATTATTTAGTATATGCAAAACCCTCTTTGAGGTGTTATATATGCCAATACTTCCCTTTGGTTTGATTATGTCATTACACATTATTACATTAACAGTAATAAATAAAAAGGAAGTCCAAAAGACTTGAGCGAAATAAAATTTTAACATAAACTGATAGCTTTATCAAAAATTGACAGTGGCCTTTATAAATATGTGAAAAGCCAAAAACATGCACTAATGTTTAAATAAAAGCAAACAGAGTTATGATCATAATTTTAAAAATTGACTCTTTCACCAAACTAGTTTTATAATCCTGTCTTATTTTGGCAGTACTGAACACTGCACCCGGGCTGCTGTGACCCCTGAGCAACGTGCCCAGCCCATTTTTTTGTTTTTGTTTTTGTTTCCTTCTGAGAGAGGATCTCACTAAGTTTCCCAGGCTGGCCTTGAACTTGAAATTCTTCCTCTCCCGAAACTGGGATTATAGGCATCCATCACTACATCCAGTTACTTTTACAATCTTCATGGCAATTAGGACAGACACAACGCTTCAGTAAAAGATACCCCCATATTTCAATCTCCGGCTCCTATGCTCCAAATGGTCAGGTTTTCACTGGTGTTTACTCACTACTATTTTATATCACATCTATTAGAACAATTAGCTGAGGTTAATGTATATGACAATATTTATATTTACTAGCTTTTCTAGCCAGTAGAATGTTTGCTTTGAGGGTAAGAGTTATTCCATATTCATCTTTATGTTCCAAAGTCTAGGTTAAGCATCAACACCCAGTAGGCCCTCAATCTATGAATGATGAATTAAACTGATAACAGTTTTTACGTATATGTCAATCCTACCAAAAATGAGTAGAACTAAAAAACTGATGAGAGAAGGTCCTTACATGTGATTGCCTCAAAGCAAAAAGTTTAGTTAGCTATCTCATGAATTTGGCTTTCTTTCATATTTCACCTTACAATCTTTGATACCTTTTCAGGCTCAAGCATCTGGTTCCACTCTGCTCATGCTCCAGCTACCTTTGGTGGAGTCTATGTCCACTCCAACATGAGACAGCCAGCCAGATAACATGGTACCCCAAAGCCTTCAAGACTGAGTGCTGGACTAAAGCAAGGCAGGAGTTGTAACTGGTACCTCAAAATAGAACTTTAAGTTAGATTTTCTCCCTTTGGAGACATGTGGTTTCTGCAAACTTCCACAGGCCTAGGGCATAAACAGCTACCTCTATCTCCTCAGCCCAGACAAGTAGACTTGAGCGGGAACACTCATGCTGGCACCAGGAGGTCAAGCCCCATTTCATTTCCTCAGGCAAGAGGGGGAGAGGTGTGGGTCCAGGAAGGGATGAAATAAGCCTGAACAAGTCTACTGTTTCATTGCACTCCCAACCTCTACTGTTTCTTTCTGTAAAAGACCCTAACACACCTGCACACAGTAAGATAGTTGGCAAATGGATCCCTCCAACTCCTTGGAGTTAGTTTTGAATAAATCCTTTTTTTCCTTCACCAAAATTAAAAAATAAAAATAAAATGATAATGTTTTTTGCTTCTTGAATCTCACTAACATTTGATTAAATTATTTAATTTGGAAAATACTGTTGCTCAAATTCAAGAAAACAAGATGAAAGAAAGCTGTCAGGTGCCCATAAAACTTAAACTAACTCAAGTTACCAACCTACTTGAATGAGAATAGTATGAAAGAGCTTTACTATGAGGGAATGAAACAAAATAAATGTAAATCCATCACCTTTTATAAAGAATTATTTGGCTATAACAACACAAAAAGAGCAATTTTATAACAAGATCATGAGCCTTAAATACTACTTTGCTAACATACTCTATACATTCCATGGATCAGGAGGGGGGAAAAGCTACTTAAGGAAAAAAAAATTAATCTTTTGTACCTGAATTAGGCTCTAAATTGCTGAATTTTCAGATACAAAATTAATTACAGACGAAAAAGGCTCTTCGTATCAAAAAGCAACTTGATACTTTGTATTTTCTAATTGATTTGCTGTCTCTATACAAGTGTGTAATTTATAAAATCTATTGTACTTACCACAATGAAAGTTTTTTAAGTAAAACAAATTGTATGTATATATCCTTAAACTAGTCTCAGAAATGATGAATTAGAACTTTTGACTGACTCCTATATCTAACTCATGTTTGATCATCACATACTGTGAAGGCTGCAAAGTCAATCTGTTTATTAATTTTTCCACTATTACTGAATTTCCTTTCCAAGTAAACCTTAGATAATTATTTTAAAACACTATTCATGTTATATCACTTAAGTTTTCTAGTAAAATATATTCACTATAAAAGTCATAGATTATTTAGCTAGGAAAACTCCTCATGAAAGAACAAAGGACTTTACTGATGTGTAAGAAAAACTGGTAGATATTAAACTAACAATTGATATTGACATTTCTATACAAGACATACCAAAAATAAAGTTAAGTGAAGATAAATTTGTAAATGAAGCATGGAGCTCCTTTAGCATTTGAAGTGACCTCAGAGAAGACAACTGACAACAGACCCTGGGTCAGAATTTCACATGTAAATCCCTTAAAAGTGATAAGGACAGTCAAAGTGAAGATTTCTCTTTCAGGAAAAAGAAAAATGGAGAAGAATTCTTGGCTAAGTTACCCCAACCTTCCATTTTTAACTTCTTGAAGTATAGCCCTAATGGTAAATAAATACAGAAAAAAAAACAAACTCAGGAGACAACGGCAATGCCGACAGCAAGCCTGGCAAGACCACTTACTAAATGTGTGACCTCTGACAGTGATTTGACCAGAGACTCAGTCTCCCCATCACATTCAACTTTCCTTTAAGTATGAATGAAACTGTATAGTCATCCTATCATCTCAAAATCATTAGATAAGGATGAAGTAAGGAATTTAGTTCAACTTATTTCAGAAAAAACAAGTGTCTTCACACAGCCTTACTAACAATTCTGTCATAATACGTTCCTAATTTACATACATTGGGAATTTATAAGTCACGGACTCATTTATCAAAAATTTAACTATATGAGGAATGTTAAATACTAAAAGGACTCAAAAACTACAAATTGTTAAAGTCAAATAAAAGTTACAAATCCATCTTCCCATACTAAAATACTTATAGGCAGTATCACAGATACACACTACTGAACACAACAGGCTGAGAGGGAGGTAAGGACAGAATTTAGGGAGAAATGCAAAGAAGGGGTAAAGGGAGAGATGTCTTCCAGGGGAAAAGGGAAGGAGAAAGAAAACAAAGTTTCAGCAACTTAAAAGATAATCAGAGTTTGACAGATGGATTTAAGGTTTATTTTAGCATTTTGTTCTATACTCCATCTATTGCCTTCCCAGTCAATGAGATCTCACATTTTGGAAAGTTTTGAGTGATGTACCAAAAGCTGCAAAGCAACTCAGCATTTCTTAATATTAAATTGCTAATAAGACTCCCCTTGAATTAGCCAACCTATGGTATTCTTATAGCAAGGAAGAGAATCATGTCAATAAATAGTGAAAGTTGTATCAATATATGATACCTTAGTATTAACAATTTAATTATATATCAAATGAAGACTGATTAAAGTCTTACCATGATGACAATCCGATATGGCTATTATTTTGCTGCTACAGTGGCATACATACTTTTCCCCACAATATTCTTTTCATTTTCCTACGGTAATTTTAAAGCAAATTCAAAGTAAAAGGCAATACTTTAACAGTTTCTAATTGTTGAAAAAAGGAATATAAAATAATACAAACCAAAAACAATCTCATCTGAGAATAAATTAAATTTGCAAAAATCACTTCCTAGTTTTTTTCTTTTAGAAAGAAATGCACACAAGTGGCAATACAACAGAGGAATTATAACCCTCTCATGAAGCCTCTAATAACAAGTTATGATGAAGAGCAGCCTGAATTTTGCCCTGTATCATATAAGAAACATTTAACATGGCAGAGACTTCAAATGCTTTATGGATTTGTGGATATGACTAAAAGCTGTAACTAAGGAATCAGTGTCAAAATGGAAGGTCTGAGGCTCATTTAAATGCGAATATCAGCTTCTGTGTGTGTGTGTATGTGTGTGTTTAAGCTTTCCTTATCTGCAAGGCTTTCATTCTGCTCAATTTAGTGGGCACAAATGATGTTAAGTATTTTTTTTTGTTTACCTGACTTTTAAGTCTCAAATTCATATTTGGAGCCACTGGGTTTCAATAGATGCAGTTGGCAGAATTGTTTTTAAAATTCTTCTGGAATTTGAGAGCTTTCAATGAATTCAAAATATACAGATGACCAATGATCAAAATTAGCAAAAAAGATTTTCATTAAGTTACATGGGTGGGAATATCAGATAAATTTCACTCTGCATCACAATCCCATATTTAAAATTCTTAGGAATGTGTAAGCATCAGTCACATGCATCCTGATGGAAGGACGTTTGAGAACTGATGTTCTAAGGCATTCCAATATGTATCACGGTCATGAGAGAAATGACTTAGTGCTGTCAGCTAACCACCTTGAAACATGAAAAAAGTTGTTTCCTGCCCTGTGCTTGGGATTTTCAAAGTGGGAAAGCCATTCCCCTCACCTGAAGGAGCAACTGTACTTTCATATGGTATGCTTCCGCTCTGCTTTCCTCTTAGTTCTTCTGGTTTCCTTCTTTAACTATTCATCCAGAACCTCACATCAGGCTAAAAACACACCAGTCTCTCATGATACCAAAGTTGAGAATCACTTGAGAGGAAAGAAAAATTAAAAGGCAGAGCTTGTACAAATTTCAGACAGTGGGTGCTGGGTGAATCTGAGTGATTAACTGTACAACCAGATAGTATATACAGTATACTGAGTGTGACTATGGATAAGCATCATGACTTACATTATTATCTTATGTTAATTCTCACATTACTGCACAGTAAATATTAGTACATCCACTTTACACACACAATAATGGAAGTTTCAGAGCCATGAAGTGACAAGCTTGAAGTTCCTGAGCTAGCAGGAAACAGAGGCAGAAGCAGAATCTAGCGCCCTTTGACTACAAAGCCCCTACTCCCTGTTTCATACCTGCTATGGTGGGAATCTCTATAGAAGGTGCTGATGATCCTCTCCATATTGTAACTGTACTGGCTGAAATACAGCCACAGAATAGTGAAGCTGGAAGAGACCTCAGCAGTCAATGAACTCAGCATGATTCCCATACAATCTTTAGCCATCCTTCCCTTACACCGGTTTCTCAAAGTATGTCACAGAACCTCCCAACTCCTACCTGCTTCACTAGCTAAAATCTAATTTCCTCGACCCTACTCCAGAAACACTGAATTATGATATCTGGGGATGGGGCCTATGGACCTCTAGTTTTAGCTAGCACTCTAGGTAGGTGTTTTTCAAACTATAACTCATAAACTCAGTTTAGCAGATGACAGTACTTTTTGTTTAAAAGAATCACTTATAAAACATTCAAATTATGAAGATTACATAGTAGAAAATATTAGAGGGCACTATGCTTTATGCTGTTTCAGGAAACTTATTTCAGTGGGCTGGGATATAAGAGGTATTTCTTACCATATGTCTCAGTCAAATACACTTGAACTATTTTTATTTTCATTTGTCCTTTTAAATAAGTTACCTTTTTAAAAACTTAGTTATTCCTTATATAAAACACAATTTTGCATGTATAGCATCTTATTGATTTCATTCCAAAAGTTTCTGTTGTACTCCCTGAACTTTTCACCTGAGGACCACGCTTACCCATTGGTTTAATTATCTAGTCAACATTTTACAGTATTTTAAGTTTTCCTCTGATTTCAGAAATTCAACTTATTATTTTTACTTTGTTTTTTAAACCTCCTCACTATGTGATGTTACTTCACCACTAACACCCTTGAACTGATTCACATAATTTAACTTTATATTCTGGTAGGTATGTCGGTGCTTCATGGTATTTAACCCTTTAAGTCTTTCATTCCCTCATTCTCTCCTCTTCTGTTAACATACTTTTACATAGAACTCTTTACTGGCTTGCTTTCTTCAGCATTTCCTTGTGTAATTGGCACTTAATTCTGATCATATCTTTTTCTTTGGAAAAAAAAAAATGAAAACAATCCCCATTATCATATGAGGATTTTCTGGTTATATGTCTATAATTTTAAAATGATGTACAGTGTACAGGTACCGCCGGAAACTGTAATTTCCTTCTAAAAGAACATGTGATGACTTACGAATACTGAGTAAACCTGTACAGAATACTTTCCTCAGGTGTGACTTAAAATATAGAAATATCTGCAGTTCAACACAGTATGTGATGACTGCCCTCGAGGCAGTACAAATAAACTGACTGAATAATGGTCACAAAATCTTTGAGCCAGAAGAAGCTCCAGTCAGGATTAGCCTTGGTCCCTACTGCCTCTTGTGCAGTGCTTCTCCAAGTGTAGCCTGAGGACCCTCATCTGATTGATGCAGGCCACGTGTTAAAAATGATGCAGTGAAATCATACACATTTTGCTAATGTTGGATTTGTTTTCATTTCATAGCGAGAGAAAGCAATCTCAACTAAAAATACAAAAGAGGTACCACTCAGACCTATTTTAAAAGCTGCCCTTGCTGGAAAAGTGTTAAGAAATGAAGTGGACTTCAAGTTACAAATTCAAATGGTGTCTTTGTCTTAGATCAAGCACCTGCTTAAGTTTGTAGCTTAAATTTTAGGTATTCTGCTTGGTGATGATGCAGTAACTGCCTAAACTAATTTGAATATCACAACTATAAACACTGTCTGCACTTTTGTGTGACACTAATAGTAATCGCGGGGATTTCCTGAAAGAACAGGCACATCTGTAATGAGATCATTCTCAAAAAGTGTTTTTAGGACGGGGATATAGCTCAGCAGGCACAGCACCCGCCTGGTAAGTACAAGGTTATGAGTTCAATTCTCAGCACCCCAAAAAAAAAAAAAAAACGGACTGAAAAAGTTTTTTTAATAGGGTTGAGCTGTGAAACCATTATTACTTTAATAGAGGTACTAAGGGATTTCTAATACAAAAATAACTGATACTCAGGGCAAGAGTTAAATAATGGCCTTTATTTTTAACCATACAGTTTATGAAACATAGGAAAAGATACTTTAAATGTTAGTTCATGACTAATAATTAAAAATTGTAATTTCACTGAAAAATATAGCTTTATTATAATTTAGCTAAAAGAGGAGCATTATTTTCAGACCTGTTGTTCTTTGTATATCAAAGGAAAAGGCATCTCACAAACTTTTAAATCTGACACTTGCATAGAGAGTAAGATAGATACTTTAAGTGTACAGACTGCAAATTTTTCAAAATATCCAAGTCTCTAATGGAAAGTTCCTCCTAAAACTACTCCAGTACTTCCAAAGATACAACACTAGGAAACTATAGATGAGCCACTTTTCTAATAGCTAGCATTAAATATGAAATGCAAATTAAAGCCTCCGTTTCAGAATTTAATATACAGAATAACAAAATGGGAAGCTCAGAAACTCTTGATAAGCAAAAACTTTAAATTCTTATTTTCCTAAGTAAGCTTCATATCTAGTAAATACATTTGACACAAAAATAACTGCTACTTCACTGGCAAGGTGACTTTTAAAGATCACTATCCCAACTTTTACACTCTCAAAACTACTTCACTGACTTCAAAGACCAATACTGTTTTTGAAAATACAGTTTTAATGAGGTAGTCACTTGATATCTTGAAGAACTGCAAGAGCTCGTTGGAATGCTTTTATTCTGATACTGATTCCCATATAAATGTGTGAATTGATCAAATATATTTCCATAGGGAAAGAAATAACATTAAAACTCTGCTGTAGCAAACATAATAACGTGCCTTATATATACATAAATGTGGTGGTGTTCTTTAGTAATCAGGGATGCATTTTGAATACTATTGCTATATGTTCAAAAATGAAAAACTTTTCTTCCAAACAAGTGTAAAAAATCAAAGGCATTAAAATCTATGTATTTTGGTGTGCACTAAATTCATCCTATAGAACAACCTCAACCCAACGCTCCTACGGGCTTGTTAAATATGTAGTATATGAGATCTCTAATTGAATCAACTATCTAATTATGAGTAGTAATTTAATATGGACATTCTACAAAAAAATGTTGGACACAGAACTTACCCAGATTAAAGTCCCCACTAATATCAAAGTATATTTTGGCAGGATGGAGACTACTGCAAAGGCCTGGTATTCGAATTTCCCTTAATACCAAGGCAGTTTATTAATGTACACAAGCCAGGAAACAAACAAAAAAATACGATCCCTGAATTATATACCATAGAAAGCTTAACATAAGTACATTTTCATTCACAAAATACAATTTCCAAATTCACTATAATAAATGTCACAGTCTACGGCCATACCACCCTGAATGCGCCCAATCTCGTCCGTCCCATCTGGTAAATGTCACAAAGCACCACAGCCGATTTATATAATTTAGTACAAATAATTTTCTTAACATATCAGCCACCCAGAATATCTGAAGAGTTTCTTCATAATGGAGGGACAAAGTTGAAAGTTCCATGTGTATTTTGTGTATCTTTCCATTTCAGAGGCATATACATTATTGGAAAAACGGCACTTAACAGATCTCAAAGTTGCTATTTGTTTAATATGTTCCTAGTTTCTCTGAATACATATATTTTGAAGGAAATAATAATTTTGAATCAAATGTACTAAGTACCAAATTCACTACGCTGTTCAATTAAACCTACCCCAACTCAACAGTAACTTAAAAACAGCGGATTACTCAAGAAGAGAACCTAGGAGAGAATCATCAAATGTCAGTCACTACAATTAGGCCTTTTGCACAACACTTCATCATTGGATTTTTATAGTATTGTCCAACAAATTTACTAGGCCTTCAACTCTATATAAAACTTCATTATCAATGAGAATGTCTCTTTAAAAATACGTTTTCAAATGATGCTTGCAGATAAATAGGAAATGAACATTTAAGTGATCTTAAAATAATAGTAACCTACGGTCGAACTCTAAAAACTAAGAATCAATTGACTCCTGCTGTAAGAAACTCAGTGAGACAAGCTTTCTTAGGTATTGTAACCCCAATAAAGCATCTTCCCATATGAACAATAAGAACTCTCAAGTCATTACCAATCACCATGGAGCTTTCCTGTATGAACAGTTAGCATACTTACCCAGGAAGGTAAATGGAAAGTACACAGGGAGGAAGATGAACTGCAGCAAAGCCTTTGTCATATGATAGTGACCTATAAAGTATCAAATAAAGGAACATCAGTATGATAAGGCTTTAGGATAGCAGAGTCCCAAGTCCTGTAACATCTATGAAGAAAAGACACCAAAATTCAGAATTCAGCTCCCCTTGCCAATCCCTCCCTTCTTCTCCACCTTCCCACAAGAGCTCAGCCTTAGGGGCAGGAAAGGGAAAGCGGCTGCCCCTACTCAAAGGGCAGAGGACGAGAGGCAGCCTGGCTGGCATTCCAGGGTATCTCCAACACCCTTACTTCCTATTCCCTTGTCAGCACAAGACAGAAAGTTCATCTATTCTGCAAACGCAAAACCCACACCGCGCTCATTCATCAACTTGCATAAGTGATCACCACCCCCTGGACGGATACACCAGTAACCAAATCATAGCATCCAGAGGGAGCCCCAGCCTTGCCTCGCCCAGGAGCCTGCAGGAGGTGCCCCCGCGGAGGCAGCGGGTCCAGGTGTTGTAGCCCTCAGCCTTGCAAACCCGGGCGGCCGCAGCCATCTCCCAGAAGCCTGGCCCGGGTCACAACCCTGAGATTGGAGATCGGAACCGACCGACGGGGAAAACATTCGCCAGAGCTCACAGCTACAAGCAAGCGCAGGGCCACCAGGTCTGCGAGGTCGGGGTGGGGTGGGGGAGCTAAGAAACCGGGAGGAAGGAAGGGAGCGAGGGATCCCACCCTGGCTTTGTTGCTGGTCACCATCAACTTTGCATCTTAGTACAAAATGTCGATCTTAAGGGCTGACAAGACAGAGACAGAGGGAGAAAGAGAAAGGCAATAGAGTCCATCTTGCTTTGGGGACGAGGAGGCAGAGAAAGAATGAAGTGCAAATCCCACACTCCGGGCGTAAAAGTCAGCTAAACACCTTTCCACAACGGAGGAGCAACGAGTGGGGTGTCCCCGTGCCGGTGCCCGCCCGAACTGGCGGCGGTCTGGGCAGAAAACGCCTCCCTCTCCTCCTCTTCCTCCTCCTTCCCCTCCTCCTTCTCCCGTTCCTCCTCCTCCCGTTCCTTCTCCTCCTCCTCCACTCCTCCCGCGGGCCCCGGCGAAGATCCCGCCGCCACTGCCTCAACCTCCGCTGCCCCCCAAGGGAGGCACCGCCGCCGCCCGGCCCGGCGCTGCCATTCCGGGCTCGGACCGTGCGGCGCGGCGCGCGTGGGGCCGGGCGCCGGGTGGCCTCGTGTGGACGTCCGCGCCGGGGACCCCCGCACCCCCAAACCGCCTGCTGGCTATGAAAGTCGCGCGAGCAGAGGTGGCGGCGGCGCGCAGGGGAGGGGGCGCGCGTGGGGGGCCCACGCCGCGAGTGGGCAGCCCCTGGGGATGGCGAAGAGCGCCCCTCTCCGCGCGGGGAAAGTACCCCGGTCCCCGTCCGCCAACCCCGGGAACGGCAGCCCGGCGTCCGCGGCGGGGAGACGAGAACTGGACGTGTCATTAGCAGGACAGGCAATGGTTTCAAAGCCCCAGGCCAATGACCATTAGCCGAGGCAGAGCTCGCTCTGTCCCCATCCCCCACAACCTCCACCCACCTCCCTCTCCGTCCCCCCCACCTCCACCCCACCTCGCGAAACTTTTCAACAAGATCCACCTGGACTAATTTGTCCTCCGACAGTTAAAATATTGACTAGACCCTACACACTGGGAAAGAAGGGGATTGCACGCTTTATTTTCCTTTCTACAGAAAGGAA
>RJWT010023873.1:0-16665 GCA_004365215.1 Cuniculus paca | reverse complement strand
TTTAAAATCAGGAACAAGACAAAGATGTCCATTATCACCACTCCTATTCTATATGGTTCTGGAAATATTAGCCAGACCAATTAGAAAAGGGAAAGAAATAAAAAGAATAAGGTTAGGAAAGGAAAAAATTCTAGTTAATATTAAATAAATTTAGTGTTTGTTTTTAGAAGGATTGCAGGAAGCAACCAGTCCTGTTTGTCAACATGACTGCTGGGTGGCATTCCCACCTGAGGGAATGACTGAGTGACAGTCACATGCATAAGGGTGAGGGAAACATCCAGAGTGTTAACGATGGTTTCCGTGTGACGTGCAAGAGTTGGGGCCATCCTCTGCTATTACTGACAAACTTCCCAGCAGGGTTAAAGGACATTGCAAATAAATATAGCCAGAGATATCTAGCAAAAGACTACAGATGCAGCAGTCAGTTAAACCTAAGGCCTTTACCTCAGTTTGGGAGTCTTACCAGGGTTATTTGCTTTGTAAGAAAAGCTTGAGGGCTGATGCTAGAAAACAAATAACATTCAAATCCCTCTCTCCCTGCTGTCTCTCAAGGTCTGAGACTGTGAAGCAAAGTACCTGTTTTTCCCTCTGCTGTCATACAACAATCAACAAGGAAGATTTCTGATACCAGATTTGGCAGAGCGGGAGGTGTGCACCCACATACCAAACAAGCAAGCAATTGTGTTGCGGACTCTAGCTGGGTGTCCTTTAATGCTTCGGTTCTTATACCACATACTCGGAGATAGCGTCAACTAATTCTACAAATTGGGTGCTCAGTCCACAACTCTGCTCTCCCTAGATGTCAACTATAAGTTCCAGGTCATTTTATTTGTGTTTCTAACCAATTGACTATAAATCACAATCTCCACCATCCCCCCCTCAAGTTCACTTAATTCTGTCGAGCAGCTCATAGAAGCAAGGGAGTACTTACTTACACTTATTGGCTTATCATAAAGGATATTACAAAGAATATCAATGAAAAATGTATAAAGCAAGGCACATGAAAGAACACAGAACTTCCATGCCTTCTCTAAGTTTCCCACTCTCCAGGAACTTCCATATATTCAGCTACCCAGAAACTCTGAACTTAGTCCTTTTGGAGTTTTATGGAGACTTTATTGCATAGGAATGATTGCTGATGGACTGGGTAGGAAAGCCTAGCAAGGCCTGTCTGCTTCAGCATTCTTCTTTGCCTATCTATGCAGCATTCTTCCTTCTGGCTATGAGTCAGGACCCCCTTAGAATGAGGATCTTGCAATTTTCTATCAGACCAGCGTGAATCAGAGAATTTCTTTATGGTCAGCTCTAAGATTGAAAGGCAAAAGATTATAATTTTCTTTTCTATGATTCAGTTGAGAAAAAGAAATTCTACTCTCTACGGCCTACCTTGATTGAGTAGGAAGTTATGAACAAGAAATATGGCAAAACCCATAAAATAAGGGCCGGGGATATAGCTCAGCGGTGTAAATACCTGCCTGGCAAGCACAAGGCAATGAGTGCAATCCTTCGCACAAAAAAAAATAAAAATAAAAATAATATGCATAATATCACTATATTCCAGTGCTATTGTTGCTTGCCCTCTGCTGCTTAAAAATTCATTATGTCTAGTCCCAGTAGCTATCCTTCACATTTTTTGCAATCACCCCCTAATCACATCCAGATATTTTATTTACATCACATTTTTATAGTTTGAGAGACCCATTTTGGTCCTTACAGTTGACTGTGTGGGTTCCTGTAGGAAGATTTGGTAAGTGTACACTCAGCCAAGTGGTTCTTACTTTAATGATCCAGGATCATGTTAATCCAGCTAGAGAATCCAGATGGCTGAACTAGAATTCACTTTGAATCTACTCGTTAGTCTCTGTTTTGGGTGGGATGCCATCTGGAGCATGTACCAGCCAGGATGGCCAGGAGTAAGGGGGAAAAAAGATACATTGTGCCCAGGTGTAGCTGTTGCATCTAGTAGATATTTACTGTATGTCAGTATATGGTTTGTCTTTGTGCCTATATTGTAATTATAGATTTATTTTCTAGTGTTAAGGCTGGCGCAGTGGTCGATTTTATTGGCTCTTATGGTATGTCAGCATCCAGTTTGTCTTTCACTCTATTATTGTGGCTGATTTTGTTCTATTGCCAGGGTGGCATAGTTGTTGCTTTTAATTGGATTTTTGTATGCTAGTGTCTGGTTTGCCTTTGGATCGTCAATAGTACTGCAGTTCATTTCCAGAAAACTGGGTACTGGGCCAATTACACTTCACCCTCCCTTCCCCAAATTAATGGAAGTGGACAGATCATGGGACAGAGGCAAAGGCCTACAGTTAACCACACTCAGAGCACATCGCTGAAAAGTGGACACAAACTAAAGATATTTCCATACCAGCAACAAAATCTTTCCATTATAATTGACCTGCAACCTTTAGAACACACACACACACTCACACACACACACATACACACACACACAGCAATACAGACATGAGAAAAGAAGACAACAAAATGCCTCCAAAAACTTCCAACTTCCCCAAATCCGTGGGGGAGGAAATAAAAAACCAAACAACTGAATACATGAAATAATAAGAGAAAACAACAAAGAAAAACAGATCAATAAGGTGCTCAGCAAGCTAAAATATAACTAACCAAATAATGGGCTTAATATACAAAATAATCAGTGAGCTTACAGAAAACACTACTAAAAAGTTAGCTGAGCTAAACAAAATGATACAAAACATGAATTACCAGTTTAGCGAAGAATTAGAGTTCATTCAAAGGTATCAAATAGAAACCTAAGACGTACAAAATGTTATTGAAAGTATGGAGAACAAAAGTGACCAGTGTCAGAACTAGAAGATAGGGCTGATAAAGATGGCCATCAGTGGTATCTTTAAAACATATTTAATCCAAAAAGAAATGTGTAGGCTAAAACTCAAAGGATAGAAACCAATATTCTATGAAATGGGTGCCTGAAAACAAGTAGTAGCAGTTATCTTATTTTCAGACAAAATGCACTTCAAGAAAAAACTGATCAGAAGCGTTCACTACATATTAAAAGAAAAATTCAACAGGAAGAGATAACAATTATAAATACATGTGCACCAAACACCAGTGCCTCCAACTTCATAAAAGAAATACTACTGAATACAAGATTAAATAAACATCAATATAATTTTAATGAGAAACCTCAATACCCTACCGTCACAAACAGAGAGGTCAATTAGACAAAATATCAACAAAGAAGTAAACTTTCAAAAAACAAAAAAAAGAAGTAAACTTTCAAACCAAATAAACTAGAAGAGTTTTCCACTTAACAGAGTGTTCCACCCAACAACAGAATACACATTCTTCTCTGCAGAACATAGAACCTTCTCCAAAGTAGACCACACACTAGTCAGTAAAGCAGGCTTAAATAAACACAAAAGAATAAAAATTATCCCATGCATGTTATCAGCTCATAGTGCAATGAAACTAGAAATGAACCACAAAAGAAACCACAGAAGTTATGCAAAAACATGGCGATTGAATAATACATTCTTGGATAATCAGTGGGTCACACAAGAAATCAAGGAATAAATTAGGCAGTTCCTAGAATCAAATGATAATGCCAATACAATATACCAGAACCTATGGAACACTGTGAAAGCAACCCTAAAGGAGAAGTTTATAATTGTGAATCTCACATCAGAAAAACAAGGTATTTTACTTTACTTCTCTCATCACTGAGACACAATATAGAGAAAAGGAGGAAAAGTTTATTCTATCTCACTGTTTGTAAAGGTTTCAGTCTATAGTCAGCTGGTTCCAAGACAGGGGGCATGGCAGAGAGACACAGTAGAAGAGGTTTGCTCAGGGCATGGCAGTCAGGAAGCAGCAAAAGTGATCAAGGGAGCGGGGAGGAAGACTCACCTCCCTCCACCAGGTTTCACCTCCCAATATCACATTTTGTCATAAACTCATCAGTAGATTAGTCCACTGATTAATATTACATCCCCATGATCCAATCACCTTCTGAAGCACCACTTAGGATCACGTGAGGCTTTGGGGGGACATCTAGACATAAATCATAACTTAGAGTGAGCCCAAATAGATAACCTAATGAATTACCTCAAGGTTCTAGAAAAACAAGGAAAATTCAAATATAAAACTAGTATAAGGAAGGGAATCATAAAGATCAGTGCAGAAATTAATGAAATTGAGACTAAAAAATCATTGCAAAGAATCAATGAATTGAAGAGCTGGTTCTTTGAAAGAATAAACAAAATAGACAAACAATGAATCGTACAAAAGAAAGAAAAAAGAAAAAAATCACAATGAACACTACCAAAATCCAGAAAGTTTTAGTAACTACTCTGAAAGCTCATACTCCATAAAATTGGAGCATCTAAAAGAAATGGATAGAGTCCTAGATAAGTATGAATTACCAAAATTGAGACAAGAAGATATAAAAACCCTGAATAATCCAATAACAATGAATCGAGATAGTTATAAAGTAACTTACCAATTAAGAAAAGCCCAGAACTAATGGATTCAGCACTGAATTCTACAGGAACTTCAGAGAAGATCTAATGCCAATACTCCTCAAACTCTTCAATGAAATTGAATGAGAAGGAGTACTGTCAAATTGATTCTTGGAAACTAGTATCTTGATTCCAAAACTAGATAAGAACTCAATTTAAAAAGAAAGCCATAGGTCAGTCTCTTTAATGAACATAGATGCAAAGTTCTCAACAAGATCTTGGCAAGCAGAATGCAACAAATCATCAAAATGATCATATACCATGATTAATCAGACTTCATCTCAGGGATGCAAGATGGTTCAACATATACAAATCAATACATTCAATATGTCACATATATAGAAGAACACAAATCACATGATAATCTCAATAAATGCAGAAAAAGCCTTTGACATAAATCTAACATCTGTTTTTTGTAAAAGCCCTAAAGAAAATAAGTATAGAAGAACCTTATCTTTATCTGATAACCTACTCCCAACATCATTTAATAGAAAAAACTGAAAACTTTTCCTGTAAAATCAGGGACAAAACCAGGATGTCTATTATCACCACTCTCATTCAATATAGTACTCAAAACTTTAGCCAGAGCAATCAGGCAAGAGAAAGGAAATACCTATAGGGAAGGAAGAAGTCAAACTATCCGTATTTGTGGACAATAGAGTCCTTTATGTTAAATTTCTTAAAATTTCCACCAAAATGCACTTAAAACTAATGAATTCACCAAGGTAGCAGGACACACAATCACACAAAAGTCGATAATATTTCTGCACAGCAATAACAAACCTACCAGAAGGAAATTAGGAAAACAGTATCATTCACAATAGCTTCAAGAAAAATTACTTAGGAATCAACCTAACAAAGGAAATGAAAGATAGAACAAAAACTATAATACTCTGAAAAGGAGATTGAAGAGCACATCAGAAAATGAAAAGATATCCCTTGTTCCTGGATAGGCAAAATGAACATAGTCAAAATGATCATACTTCCAAAACTGATATATAGATTTAATGCAACCCCAATTAAAATACCAAAAGCGTTCCTTATAGAACTTCAGAAAGCAATTCTAAAGTTCATATGGAACCAGAACACACCTAGAATAACAAAAGTAAACTTGGGCAACAAAAACACAGCAGGAGGCATCACAAACCCAGTTTTGAAGTTATGTTACAAAGCTACAGTGAAAACAACAGCACTGTACTGGAACAAAATAAGACGTGCATCAGTGGAATAGAATAGAGGGTGCAGAAACAGAACAAATTCAAGCACATGCAACCATCTGATCTTTAATAAGTAGCTAAAAACATACATTGGAAGAAAACTACCCTGTTTTTAACAAGTGGTGCTGGGAAAACTGGATATACACACGCAGAAGGTTGACTCTAGTTGTTTCTCACCATGCATGTAACAAAAATAAAAATCAAAGACCTAAATATTAAAAACAGAAACAATCTGCTGGAAGTTAAAATAGGTAAAACTCTTAAAGACACAGACATCCGCAAGGACTTTCTGAACAGAATTCCAATTGCACAAGAACTAAGCACAAAAATCAACAAATGGGATTATATCAAATTAAAAAGCTTCTGCACAGCAAAGAAAACACCAACAGAGTGAAGGGACAGCTTACAGAGTGAAAATTTTCTTCTAGCTACATCTTAAATAGAAAACTAATATCTAGAATATGTAAAAACTCAAAAAATTAGAACCATCCAAAATAAAAGACCAAAACAAAAAAGAAGCAACTGAATGAAATCTTAAGTGATTACACACAGAACCTACACAAAATTCATGTTCAACAAAACTCGACGGCAATATAGCAGGGAAAATGTTCCCACAACAAATGATTAACAAAGACTTATAATTCTAAAAAAGAAAGAGTGCTTACAATTCAGTAAGAAAAGATAATAAAAAAGTGAAAATGATAATTCACCCCAAATAGGATAAATCAAGTAGTGTTTATTTGTACAGGAGAGATTGAAGGGAACTATTCAGTACAGTTACCTGGGGCTGTTTATAGCACCAGTTAACACTTCTCCCTCTGAAAAACAGAGGGGGAAGGGAAGGCTACAGGGACCCAGAGAGGGGCAGACTAAGGTTAGAAGAGCAATGAACTTTGTCTTAAAGACAGCAATTCAGATGCAACCTCATAGGGAGGGGCCAAGGAAATAAATAGTTTGAGTTTAGCTTCAACTCACCTCCAATCTCCTGCCAGGCTTTTTACCTACTAACCCCAGCTGAGAACCAAAGGGCACAGGTGCTATGATAATGAAGCCCACAGAGGTCGCATTTGCAGGGCAAGAGCTGAGTGGAGAAGGAAGTGAATGCGAAGCTCCGCTGCGGAAGGTGTGACGCTCAGGAGGAAAGAAGACAAATATGCAAATCACAGAGGAGGAGGCGGGACTGGGCTTAGTGTCCATTGGAGACTGAACTCCAGCTCCCTGGCACTAAAGCGCAAATTCTAAGGCCAGGTTGCCTAAGTCTACCTTTTCTACTACCTGATAACTGTGTAAGTTCATCCAAACTGTTCTCTGCATTCGTATAATGGGGCAATGGGACTCCCTACATCAACAGGCTGGTGTAAGGAGCAAATCGCAAGAGGCACAGACAGCCTTGGGGTTGCACTTGGGATGTGGTAAAATCCCAATATACGATACCTTTTTTCCTCTTGAAATGCTATGTAATAAAGTTCTATAATACTTGGTACTAGCAAGGTTTGGGGGCCAAAGACATTCTCAGAAACATTTTCTAATCCTTCTGGATTTTTGTCGTGAACATTGAACCCAGGGCATCACCATGCCAAGCACATGCTTGGTCATTAAGCTAAACTCCCAGTTTCTCAGAAATATTTTAATAGGAGTATAAATAGTATATAATCTTTTGGGAGAAAAATTTGATCCTATTTACTAAATTCAAAATAGGAGTAGTCTCATGTATAATAATTTACTCTACACAATTATTTCCAGTAATACCCAAGACTACCTAAGAAATAATAGTAGATTGGCAAAAGATAAAATAATTTGCTTACAAATGTAATTCTCTGTACCCATTTGTATTGGTAATCTGTTGCTACACACACACACATACACACACAAACGCACGTACACACATGCAAATACACACATGCACATACACACACATACACACACATAAACTCACACATAAACAGACACACATACACACACATACATACACATAAATGCGCACATACACACACGCAAGCACACACACAAACACACACGTACATGCACACATACACATGTACACAGACACAATGACAGACATACACATTCACACATGCACACACACATACAAATACACACAAACATGCAACCACACATATGCACACATACACATACACACATACACACACCAACACACACAGGTATACACACACATACACACACTCATACATGCACATAAAAACACACATGCACACATACACATACAAAAACAGTCACACATGTACAAACACATGCACACACAAAAACACACACATACACACACATACACACATACACACACAAACAACCACACACATACACAAAAACATACACATAGACACAAACACACATCCACACAACTATACACAAACATAAACACACATATGCACACATACACACATGCACACACATGCACATATACACATATGTACACAAACATATACACACACCCATATACCCATATACACATACACATACATACACACATGTACAGACACACATACACACATAAACACAAACACACACATAAACATATAAACACAAAGACCTACACACACATACATTCAAACATGGGCACACCTAAACACACACATACACACATACACACACACACAAATATAAATAGACACATACGCACATGCATACATAGATACATACATATGTATACACACAAACACACGCATATACATATAGAAACACATATATATGAGCACACACATACAAAAACATACATAAATGCATAAACACACACACAAGCACATACACATAGATACACATATACACATTCATATACCTGCATATACACACACACTTACACATGAAAATACACATACACACATGCACTTACACATGGAAGCACACATACACACATATGTATACATACACATAGACACACACACACAGATACACACTTACACACATATACACACATATACACATGCACAGACACATGCACGAAAACACCAACATACATACATACACATACATAGACACACATACACACATGCACACTTAAACACATTCATAAACAGAAATGCACACACAGATACACACACACATATGCACATTTACATACACACACTAGAACACATACACACATACACACATACAGATGCACATATAGATGCACATACACACATACACAGGCACACATACACACATATGACACAAACACACATAAACACATACACGTGCATATACACACATACACACTCAAAAATGCACACATACACACCCACACATACACATACACATAAACACAGTGTCACACATATAAACACACAAACACACATACACAAACACATAAACATGTGTACACACATAGACACACATATACATTCACACACATGAACAGACACACATTCACACATACACATACACACATACAGAAATACAGAAACACACACACATACACCCACATGCACACACACATACACACATGTACACACATGCACACACACACAAACACAAGCATGCACGCATGTAACACACACACATTCACACATGTACATACAACACACAGATACATACAAACACATAAACCCTTACACACAGGTACACATGCTAATGAACACACAAACACATGCACACATGTAAACACACAAATACACATGCATACACATACAGAGACACACATGCACACATACATGCAAATACACGCGTGTATACACATATACGCACGTACACAAGCATGCATACGTGCACACATACACACACATGCACACATACACACACAGGTACACACATACACACAAACTCACACATACAAATACACACACATACACCCGCTCATAAACACACAAACACATGCACACATGTAAACACATAAATACACATGCATACACATACAGAGGCGCACATACCACACATACATGCAAATACACACACATGTACACAAACAGGCATACATACACACATGTACACACATGCACACATACACACAGGTACACACATAAACATAAACGCACATATACAAATACACATGCATGCATGCATACACACACATGCAAAACATGCATGCCTAGACACATACACATGTACATACACACACAAATACACATGCACATACACACATATACATACACATACACACATAGACACATATATGCAGACACACATATGCACACATACATACACATACACGTACACCAACACACAGGTATACACACACTCATGCACACATACACACATACACATACACACACATGCACATATATATGTATATAAACAGATATAAACAAACACACATACACACATACATACCATGTACACATATAGACACACATACACAAAAACACACATACACACACCCACACATACACATATGCACACATACACACATACACAAACACACATACATATAAACACACACATGCACACACATAAACATACCCACACATAAACACACACACACACACACATACACATATAAACACACATACACACATGCATATATGCATTCATACACACAGATGTGCACTCATGTACACACGCATGCAAACACACACATGTACACAGACACACACATGCATACACATACACATATACACACATATACACATGCACACATATACATGAGCATCCACACATACATATACATACACACATACATTCATAAACAAAAACATATATACAGATACACACACATGCACACACTTATACACACATACATGTAGAACACATACCCACACAAACATATGCATACACATGTATGTGCATATCCACATGCACGTACATACATGAAAACACAAACACATACACACATACACAGATGTACACACATACATATAGATAAATGAACACATACACCCACATTTGCACATACACACATATAAGCATACTCTTATACACACATATAAACACACAGAAACACATACACAGAAACACAGATGTACACATATACACACAGATACACATACATATATGTGCACACACATACACACAAATACACACAACTATATACACATACACACCTACACACACATACACAAATACACACACATGCTGACAGACACATACACAGACATAAATACACACATACACACACATAGACACACACAAGCACATACACACAAGTACACACACAGATAAACACATACGAACACATACACACACATACACAAGCACAAACATATACACACACATAAACAGATGCATACACACAGACACACACAGACACACAAACACACACATGTATATACACACATATACACTCATACACACATACACATAGACACACACACATAGACATCCACACATACATATGCACAAACACAGACACACATAAATACACATACACATATGCACACACACACATATACACACACATCACCAAAACAAATAAATACACATATATAGACACACACACATATACACATACACTTAAACACACATATGTTCATAAACAAATATACACAGATACACATACATATGCACATATACACACACATGCACACATAGAACACATACCCACACATGCATACACATACATATACATATACACAGACTTAGACACATACACACAAATAAAAACACAAACACATACACAGATACATACATACACATGCACATACACACATACACACACATATACAAACACACAATGCATACACAAACACATATACATATACACACACAAACATGGACACACACAAAACAGACACACGCACTTAGACACATACACACGTACATACATATACACACATAAACACATACACACACACCTATATGCACACATACACACACATGCACACAAACACACAAATACACATGCCAACAGACACACATGTAAACACACACATACACATAAACACAAGTATGCACACATATACATGCACACATATACACACATACACATGCATACACCCACACATACACATATGCACTTATGTACACACACATACAAATATACACACATATACACATGCACACACATCGACACATATACACACATAAACACAAATAGACATACACACACAAATATACATAGATACACACATATACACATGCACATATACATAAGCATACACACATGCACATGCCTACACACATACACACTCACACATACAAACTCATGCACACATACACATGCACACATACTATCTCACATACTTGCACATGTACACACACTCATGCACACATGCACACACATGCACACACACATACACACATGTACATAGACACACACAAACACATACACATACAAATAGACACATATGCACACACAAACATACATACACATACACACAAACATGCACAAACACATACACACACATATACACACATACATTCAGGTGACAACACACATACACACGCACATAAACACCAACACACATACATACAGATACACATACACATGCATAAACACACATATACATTCATAAACGCAAACATACACACCCAGATACACACACGTACATGCACACATACACACACCTAACCACACACATGCACACATACACACACATACACACACATATACTACATACACACAGACATACACATACACAACACCTACACAAATGCACACATATACACATACATACACACAGACATACACATACACGTACATACATATATACACATATGCACACATACACAAATACACATGCTGACAGACACATGCACAGACAAACACACATATAGACACACACAAACACATACATACAAGCAAATACGTACACTCATGCACACAAGTACACACACATAAACACACACATACACAGACCCATACACACTCATATACACACACATACACATAGACATACTCATACACATATACACATACACACATGCATATATGCATGTATGCACACAGGTGCACACACACACACCTATATACACAGATACACACACATGCACAGACATACACAACCACATACACGTATATGCATACAAAAACACACACATGTACACACACATACACACATAAACACAAATACAAAATACACACACATACCCCAACACCCAGACATTCAACACATATACACACACATACACACATTCACACACATGCACACTCACATAAACACACACGCATAGAAACACATACACACACATATACACAAACATAAAAACCCATACACACATATACATACATACACATATAAACATACACACACATATGCATGCACACCCACACATACACACACACATACACACATAACCACAAACACACATAAACACACACACACATGCACAAACACATACAAACACACATATACACATATGCACACACATACTGACATACACACATAGACACACACAAGGCACCTAAACATGCACCTGCACAACCATACACACGCATATAAACACAAACACACACATGCACATACGCACACATAACTACGCACATACACACACATACACATGTACACATAAACACACATGAATACATATACATACATACAAATACACACATAGACATACATACACATAAACACACATAGACACCCATGTGCACATAAACACACAAGTATACATACACATACACATACAAACATGCACACAATTACACATATAATTGCACACACATACACATTCACATACACACATACACACACACATACACACGAATACACACACACGTACACATGCTCATAAACACCAACACACAAATATAGACATATACATAGACACAAATAGACACATGTATACACACTTACACACACATTCATAAATAGAAACATGCACACACAAATGCACATATAGACACACACATGCAAAACACACATACACACATGCATACACATACACATGCACATACACACATATACACACATAAACTTACACACACACATGAACACACTCTTACATAAACATATAAACACAGAGAAACACATACACATACATACATATACTCACACACAAATATACACACATATGCACACCAATGTACACATGCACATAAAGACACACACACACATAAACACACATATGCACTTATGCATACACACTTTCATACATACACAAATAAACACAAAAAAACCTGTACAGAAATACACATACACACACATATAAACACACAAACACACACACATATGCTCACCCTCACATACATGCATAAATATGCATGCACACACATAGAGATGCACAGAAACATACACATAGACACAAACATGCTCACACACATAACATACACACTTATACACACACAGATACACATACACACATACACACACATATACACATGCCTGCACACATACACACATACACGCACATACATGCCCATACACTCATAGACACACATGCATATACACAAATATACACACACATACAAACACAAACGTATACACACACACAGATGTACACACATATACACACATAATCATACATAAGCACACATGCACACACATAAACATACAGACATAAACATACACACTTACATGCATAAAACACATGCACCTACACACATACACACATAAACACAAACACACATACATATACACCCATACACACACATACACACATTCATACATGCACACACTCACATATACACACACATACACACATACATGCACATACACAAACATAAAAACACACATATACACACACATACACATACACAGATGCATAAATATATATGGAAACATTCACACACATGCGCACACATATACCCATACACACATATACATCACACACATACATACACCCATGAACACACACAAATGCACATGAACAGCCACATACATACACGTACACACACATACAGACATACACATATTCACATATGGACACACACAACGCACATAAACATTCACCTGCACACACATACACACATACACACACATACACATAAACACAAACATAGACACACATGTACACATAAACACACACGTACACACTCATACATACACAAACATTCACAATTACACACATACACATGTATGCAATCATATACACACATGCACGCACAGAGACACATACACATACATACATGTACATAAACACACATCCACAAATACACCTGTACACATATGCGCGCTTACACACAAACACACAGAAGCACACACATGCGCACACACATAAACACCAACACACATACATATGCATACACATAAACACACATACACACACATACACATACATTCATAAATATGCACATACACACAGATACACAAATACATACACACATACACATAAACACACATGTACACACACATACAGATGCACATACACACAGAGATACACAAATACATACACATAAACACACATGTACACACACATACAGATGCGCACACACACATAAAAACACAAACACATACACACCTACACGTACACACATACACACACATAAACGCACACACACACCCGCACATACACACACATAAACACACTCTTACACAAACATATAAACACACAGAAACATATACACACATGCACAGTCACACATGCACAGATACACACAGATGCCCAAACATACATACACATACACAAATACACACACATGCCGACAGACACATACATACACATAAACACACACATACACATATACACAAACATACACTCATACACACATGCACACACATACACATACACACATATACACACAGATGCACACACATAAACACACACATACACATACAGACATACACATCCATACACTCATACACAGACATACACACACCCATACACACATGCAAACACACACATACACACACACATACAGACACCCGCATACACACCACGCACACACACTCCTTGGTAGCTTTAAACAATTTATTATTGTACCATTCGTTTGGATCAGGAACTCCTCCTTGCCTTAGCTAGGTGTCTCTGGCTCAGAAGCCCTCGTTGGGTGACCGAGGCTTGACTGCATCAGAAGGCTAATAGGTGAAGATTGACGGGTAGGTGGAGATACATATACACATCTTTTATTCCTGCACTGCGTTCCCAGTGTGGTCCAGGCTGGTAGGCAGCCTCTCCCCCATTCAAATGGCACCACTCATGCCCAGGGTTTGGACTTCAGAGGAGAAAAAGCAAAACAAAATAATAAAACAAAACAAAACAAAACAAGAGAAGGCCCTTCTTTGATCATAGCCCCTTCAACCAAAGTCTAATTTAGGGAAAAAACGATTCTCCTTTTGACAGGGAATGTGGTTAGAGCCCATTTGTTAGAGCCACTATTTAGTGTATGAAATTAAGGAAAGAGATTAATACAGTCAGTAATAGAGAAATCAAGGGAGATTCTACAACTGATATGAATAAGGTATCTTCTAGAAGGCTGGATTCAGGCTGCCCACTACAGACTGAAGCTGAAGCACAAATTGTCAAATTTTACTTGTCTTGCTAAATTCTCATTGACTGTATTTCCTTCTAGTACTTGAGGAAAAGGAGTTGGTATTAACACAAAATTAAGAGAATTGTGCATTCCACCAAGTCCCAGCTAAATCCACATCTCAACGTGTTACCCACTTCAATTATATAAAACCACATGTTTCATGAAGACACCATTATGGCCTGAGTTATCTTTCTTTGAAGGTAAGTACTCCCCATGTTTATCACTTTCCTTCAAATAATGCAGGTTTTCTATCTTTTACTGCTTTGCTCACTCTTTCAAGTACTTAAGTGGTACTCTATAAATACTTGATAAACGAATTTATTCGTTTAAAAATGAACAAATATTCTGATTTGTGAATGTTCTTAAAACATTCTCCAGAGTATGGTAGTAATTTAAGGACAGCATATCAGTAAGATGCTCTAGATTACACACAAAAAAGAACCTCCCTCATGCTGACCTGAAGAACAAAGGAATCTGTTAGTTCATTAAAAAAAAAAAGTTCGAAGTTTAAAGATCCAGCAGGATTAGAAGGGAAGCCTGTGAACCTGGATGTGGTCATATACAGTTATAATCCCAACATTCAGGAGGCTGAGGCAGGAGGATTGCCACCAGTTGGAGGCCAGCCTGGACTACATGGCTGCATCCTGTCACACACAAA
>RJWT010023872.1:0-10721 GCA_004365215.1 Cuniculus paca | reverse complement strand
CCCTAAATTACAAGGACAAGCTTATTTTTTTTCCTGAAATATCTTTTACAACTCCGCCCCAGTCAAAATCTTCCTTAAAATTCCTCAATTCCTGTAGACTAAAATTAGGATATTTCCACTGCCTGATATTACAATCCAAGTATATGAATCCAATCTTTATTTAGACCCTCAGCTCTAGAATCTCCTTTTTGTTTTCCAAGGCACTGTATGTTGACATGCATTTTCAGTCTGGCATTTCTGTTCCACTCCTCACAGTATTTAGTACTATGTTTGCTCATCCAAATCTTACAAAGCAAACATCTACCAAATATTAACTGTGCTCCAAGCACAAATGTACTGTCTCAAATCCCACCATTTTTTCACACTTTTTCCTTCCAAGTCAAGGGAGGTCTCTTTAAGGACTCTTCTCCATTTAACAAGAAGTTGGAGACCAAAATGCACACGTAGTCCATCCTTTTAAATCATACTGCTACAGCTGTGAGATAAATCAAGTGAGTACCACAGACCAAGATACAGTTCTTATAGAATGTAATTTTGTGTGTGTGCACACTGGGGAGAAAGAAACCAACACCGAAGAGTGAACACAGAATCACTTCACACTACAAGTGTTTTGATGAATAGAGGTTTGATATGCTACCAAATGATCATGAGAGCTGTTTTAGAGATGTGAACAGGAAACCCTTCTTAGATTTAATTGATGTGAACTCAGCCATGTGATAAGACCATTAAATAAAGCACTAAGAAATCAAAGCTCCTATATTTTATTTCAAGTTCAGACTTTCACGATCACACTTAAATATGCCTAAGTTTGATAAAACTCCCCAAAAGACAACACTTCCATCTATATAGAATAAAGCACAAATAGTGCCACTAAGAAGTAACCAAGCCGGGCGTGGTGGCTCATGCCTGTAATCTCAGCACTTGGGAGGCTGAGACAGGAGGATCGTTGCGGGTTCGAGACCAGCCTAGGCTACAAAGAGAGTTCAAGGCCAGCCTGAACAACACAGCGAGACCCTGTCTCAAAAAGACAAGGGCTGGAGATCTAGCTCAGTGGCCTAAGCGACCGCCTGGCAACCGCGAGGTTGTGACTTCAATCCCCGGTGCCGAAGGGGAAAAAAAAAAAAGTAAGATATGTCTTTACATAAAATATTTATTAAAAGTCAGTTTCTTTTTATTTGCTTGTTTTGTGTGTGGTATTTATTTATTTACTTTGCAGGCAAGGTCTCACTATGTAGCTAACTTGTTTTTGTAGCCCAGGCTGGCCTACAACTCACGGCGATCCTCCTGTCTCAGCCTCCTGAGTGCTGGAATTACTGGCGTGTGCCACCACAGCCAGCCAAAGATCAGTTTCTCTCTTTTTTGGTACCCGTGATCGAACTCACGACCTCACGCTTGCCAGGCAGAAGGTCAGTTTCTCAAAACTCAAAAACACTTTCTGGTCCAATGGCCTCCCCTTCCGTGAGTTCACAGCTCTCTCCACTCTTTGGAGAGTCCCATGAAGACCATCAACGAAGGTACAGAGGGGCCAGTTATACTTTCCAAACTAGAAAACTGTACGGAAGCAGATATTCAAATAAGTTACAGAGACTGATGACTAAAATAAGTTTCACTAAGAAAAAATGCAAGGGTAAAATACAGCGCTCAAACCGCGCGTTAACAAGACAGGACCCCAGCGGAAAAGGGAGCGCCAGGAGTTCTATTCCAGGCAGATTCAGAATAGTACAGTAATTGAAACCCACTTTGGGTCACCAAACTAATTGCCGGGTCTGTAAACGGTCAGGACAGTGACTTCCGATCTCACAAAGAGAAGCTCCACGGTGGCCTTAAACAGAACTTTAAAGGATACACGGACCAGGACGGTCTCAAGTTAGTTAAACTACTCATACGAAGAGCAGAGCAGCTGGAGGAGGCTCCCGAACATTACCTTGACCAGCCACACTCCGGTGTTCTGTTTGGCGCCGGTCAGGTCTAGTTCCCCACGCTCGGCCATGGGTCTGTCGCCGGTGGAGACTGGAGGGCTGCGGGGCAAGCGTATAGAGCAGAGCGCGAGTAGTGCTGGAAAGCAGACTTTGAAAAGCCCAGCCCAGGGAAAGAGGAACACACCGCGGGGAGCTGGGAACTGCGCCTGCGCACTGCAACTCTCAGTACGGCGCCCTGTTTTGGACAAACTTTCTGTTTCCGCAACCCCTTGGGTGGGCGTGGCTGCTAGTGTTGTAAAAGTGAGTGACCGAAACCAGAGAAAAGCCAAAAAGTCAGCAGTGTATTTTACCACAAGGTCTGTATTCTTGAAGAAAAAGAGTGGTAAAATGGAAAAATAGGGTTCAAAGAGACAAAAGCTCTCAGTGTATGTCCAACCCTAGCCCAAGAGGGAGAGACATTTGAAGGACTGGTCGGGATAAGCAATTGGCATTCTTGGCCAAACGTCATTAGCCAAGTGGACACCGAAGTCGGATTGAGTGGTCCTGGATATATTGAAAGCATACCGTTTCTAGATGAAAATAAAGCGGCGTCTCAACCCAGAGGCTGCCCCTGAGTTCTTCTGATAAAGCAGGCAGTGTACATCCGTTTCGGACTCCAAAATCGAGCCGCCATATAATTGGGTCGGTAAAAATACATGTAAAAGATAAACTTGATTATTTAACTTCCCTGCTTAAACAGTTTTCTCCTTCACGTCTGTGGAATAAAATTGAACCTGGACCTCTCAATTTAATCCTTTGCACCCATCCTGCCTTACACCCGAACACTAAACCCATCCACCACCACCCCCAACTCCACAGGATCTTCTTATCATTCAGAGCCTCTGCACACCCAATTACCTTTTTTCCAGGTGTCCTATTTTTCCCTTTCCTTCACTCTCGCCTCTGTCCTTTGGTTGGTAAACTTCTACTTAACGTTTCAAGATTAATGGAAATGTCACTCCTATGAGACTTTTTATCAACTACTCCAGAGAAAGTTCAATTTCTTCACATCGCAGTGTGTAATAGTTAGCACAGGGCACTGTAATATACATGTGTTTTGAAATTTTGTTGTTTTTTTTCTTCTTCTTTTCTGTTTCTCCCTGAAATAAAATGGACTTGGAAAAAACAAAAAATAAATAAATAAATAAATAAAGTGATACTCTTCGCGGATAAAAAATAATATATACATATATATGTATAAAATATACATGTTTACATGTCTACTATTGTTTTCTAGACTATGAACTCCTCCTAGGCAGAAATACTGATTCCTCTCCAACCTTACTGAGGCATAATTGATGAATAGAAAAGTAATGCTTTATTCATTTTATATGTACAATGTCTAGCACAATGTTTGACACGTGAGATTTCAGTAGTCTTTGATTGAATGAACATTCACAAAAGAGAAACAATAGGAAGGTGTTGTAAGAATGGCAAGTAATTTATTGAGTCATACATCAGAGCCATGCACAAAATAAAAGAAATTCTATCTGTGTGTAATACAAGGCCAGGAAAAGCTGTCAGTCTCTAAGACCAGCTATCAAAACTAATAAAAAACGTGGGAGAGATCAGGCATGTATTGAAAAGGAAGACTGCATTCTTAGGTAATAGCTTGGGAAAGGGCCTAAAACTTATAAAAGGCGAGCTAGGGAAAGGAATTGTTTTAAGCTTCAATCAAGTAGAAAGAATAAATTAAAATGAGGCCATGAGAGAAAATAAACCTGCCTGGAGCACTGAAGGCGTGGATTTTAAAGTAAAATATTAAGACCTTGCTCTTGATTTGTGGGTCATGCAAAGCCTTAAAGTGGGGAGGAGGAAGGAGTATGTGTCTGTCTCTGTGTTTAAAGAGACTGGGAGAGAACAAATGGCTAAATAAAAGGTTAGAGTAAAATGAAAAAAGTCAAGATTGGAAAATTCTTACGTAGGAAAAAAGAAAAACAATTTATTCCACATACCTCTTCCTTATACACTGTTGAATAAAGAACAATC
The DNA here is from genome assembly GCA_004365215.1 of Cuniculus paca. NCBI lineage: Eukaryota > Metazoa > Chordata > Mammalia > Rodentia > Cuniculidae > Cuniculus > Cuniculus paca. Next base: position 6,774 of record RJWT010023872.1, on the reverse strand, counting down.
TTGCCCTATCTTTACTTTTGTGAGCCCCTTTAAGCTTGAGAAGGAATGTTTACAGAGCTGTGAGAGAAAAGGAGTAATAACCTCTGTGAGTCAGAGTCACAGATTTACTCTGGAGATTCACAAGGTGTAAGATATTGCAGCAAGATCCTTCACCTTGCTAAGCGTGATGATGTGCCAGACACTTTACTAGCTGTTTTACCCATATCCTTTTTAATCCTTGTAACAATATACTAAAATAGATGCTATTGTTCCAAAATATAGACCCATAATCATTAAATAATCAGCTTCCAAGTCCCTGTTCGAATTTAGAGCCCAACATTAAATCATTTGATACGAAGTTGACTAGTCAGTCACATGGAAAAGTAAAGAATTCTGGAGTTACCTTTTTTTGGGCACTGATTTCTATATCCAATGCTGCACTAAAGGATCTTACAATCCTATTTTATAAGCAAGAAAACAGGTCCAGACAGGTTAACATAATTAGGTTGGTATGTAATAGAGCTGTAACTTGAAAATATGTCTCCAAAGCTCATGCTCTTCACATTAAACAATACAGAAACTATTTTACGGAGAAATACAATTGACTACCACATCAGTGATATCGTAGGTAGATAATTTTGCTTCTGTATCATACCAAGACTATGAAGCTCTTTTACTGAATTCTCCCTTTCTCTTCAACTGTAGTAGTTGTTTCTTTCAGAGTGCTCACATTCCTGGAATATTCCTTGTTTCTCCAATTATTCACAGACAAAACAAAATACTCCCTTGCTCATAAAATAGGATGGTTATACCCTATCCATAGAATCATTATATAATTAAATGACAAAATGTATCAAAATTTAACACCATGGGTGGAAAACATTTGGTAACTGAATTAATTATATTGGGTCAAATATTTTAAAGAAAGCACAAAAGTATTATTATAGGCAATAGTTTGCTGGTAAATGTTTAACAACTTTTTGATGAGGGTGCCTTTCCTAAACCCCAGCACACACACACACACACACACACACACACACACACGCGCACACACACAGAGTGTTTGCCAATTTCTGTGATGTAAATATTTCTACTATATCTGATTTCAAGCTACCAAGCAGACATCATGAAAAGCAGGATTGGAAGAGATGCATTATACTTCATGTGATATATACATTGTGTAGTAGTGTATAGTATCGTATGTTATATACAGTGTTTTCACCATATAAATATATTAATCATAACTTCAAGAACACAGATAATGATAAAATATAGAAAAATAATTAGAGAAATATGAGTTTTTATTATATTTGTGCTTGCTAAGTCGTGAATGTCCTGGGAAACAATAGCAGCATCTTCAGACTCCAAAGTGGAGAGGCCCTTGTGTGCTGGCATGTGTGGAACACAGAGTACACCTGTGAGCAGGACACAAGCTGTGGCATAACTAGGATGATACTATTGGCTGCTGTGTGAAGAAGTCAGTCCAGGCATGACCCTGGAGGCCTTGTTCAAAATACATGTAAACTCAAAGGAGAATTCTAAGCTTGAGCATAAAATAAACAAATTTATATTTTTAAATGATCCTATTAGTTGCTGTGAAAAAATAAATGGACAAGAGAGAAAAGGGGTGCAAGTAAAGATGGAGAAAAGTAGAGAAGTCCAAAATACAGAGATAGACTTAGGAGAAAGACTCAATAAAGTTCTTTGATTCTTTCTCTCTTTCTTTCTATATTAAGAATTGAACTCATGACCTCGCATTTGCAAGACAGGCACTTGTGCCACTGAGCTAAATCCCCAGCCCTGCTTTATGAATTTTAATTGTGTGCAAAATGGAACTGTCTACCCAGTAACGACCCAGTACCAAAAAACAAAGCAAAACACACAGATGCAACATTGCTCCTTCTGGGAGATCAGACAGGACTCTGCATGAATTTGCCCCACGATGATATGATTCACTTGAATTACTTCTGTTAAGTATTTTACGTCTGAGGTAACATATGGCTACTGTGGCCTGCAAGAAGTCTTCACACTCAGCAAGTCAGTTTAATTGCCCATTAGGGATTAAAGTGGGAATACAGTGTTAAATAAAGCATGAGAAAATTTAATTTGTCAATACTGTAATAAAATCCAATAGTTTTTATGTATAACTGATCAAAACATTTATATCATACTTTATAAATGAACTAAATTATAGTTAGGAAACAGCACTGAAATTCTTGATCAAAGTACCCAGATAAAAATCACAAATAACAGTAAGTCCTATCACAGTAAACAGATGGATCTTCACTAGTGTTCAGATTTCAAAGCCAGAAAAGCCATGTGTGCTGAATATCAATAAAGAATTATGACCATATTTCCCTAAGAGTAAAAGTGAAGGGCTTCATTTTGATGGATCAGAGCTCCTACCCAATAACACAAACACCAGGTGCAGGGTCATTTCCACATTCAAGGCTAAGTGAGAATAGTAGATCAATTTTAATGGACAGTGTCAAGAAAAGTTCAGCTCAAGGCCCTTTCGTAAGTAGATAGAGTTTTTACCACTGCTCTAGCAGCGTAATTTTCACTTCCCTTTTGGCTGTGTTTATGAATTTGTTGTTGAGGGTCTGGGGCCTTTCATCTTTCCATCCTGGTGTGTTTTCCTGCCTGCATGATAGACCACAATGTCTGTATTGCCCAACCAGCAATATACACATTACTATATATATATATATATTAAAACACAAGAAAATTAATTCATGTGTGCATTTGTGTGTATGTTTATGATCTTTTGGATTGGGGTTCAAACAAGGTCCATATATTATTGTGATTAGTTTTTATATTTCTTAGTTCTCTTCCCTTCTCTTCTTCCTCACCATGGTGTCTTTTGTCTCCTTCTCCCCTCTCACATATTTCCCTCCTCCCCCACCTACTATTGTTGTTGAAGAAGCTAAATTACTTGTCATGTACAGTTTTCCATATTCTGAATTTTGTGATTTTATCCACATGGTATCATGTTTTTCTAATTTTGTGGTATAGGGAATCAAACCTATGGCCTTTTCAGTTAACTGTATCCCCTCAGTCATCTCTCACTTTTAATTTATTTATTTATTTATTTATTTATTTATTTATTTATTTATTTTTTGTCTTTCCGAGACAGAGTCTTACTATGTGGTTCACGTTGGTCTTGAGCTCACTTTGTAGCCCAGGCTGGTCTGGAACTCCCAACAATCCTCCTGCCTCAGCCTCCCGAGTGCTGGGAGTACAGGAGCTCGCCACCACGCCCGGCTAGAGACAGGATTTTTTAAATCACTAATTTGCTGGGCTTGAATGTTCTTCGATCCTCCTGTCTCAGCCTCCCAGGGTGCTGAGATTACAACTGAGCACCATAATGTCTGGCTCTTTCCTTGTATTTTCTATAAATGGTAGATCTCCAGGCATGATCAGACTCAGGTTTTGTTATGATTTCTATCTGGATGTCCCCCCAAAACCTTGTGCTCATAGAAGGTGCTTTTGAGAAATGACTAGATCATTAACATGGATTAATCCACTGATGATTTTATCACTAAATGTGATTTGGGAGGCAAAGCCTGTTTGGAGAAGTTCTATTACTGGGGCATGACCTAAAAGGGTCTATCTCCTTCTTTCCTCCCTTAATCCCTGTCTCTGCTTCCTGACTGCCATGCTATAAGCAAGCCTCTGCTGCCATGCCACTCCATCTTAGAGTCAGCTGACTATGGGCTAAAACTACAAACTGTGAGCCAAAATAACCTTTCCTCCTTTAACACATTCCTGCTGGCTTGAACCACCAATGGTACAAGGTGACTGTCCCATCAGGTGGCTTGAACCAACAGTGGTTAGTTATTTAACATCAGACAATGGAATAAAAATCAGAGCCACCCAGCAATGAGATGATTTGTGGCCCCATCATAAATGTGTCAAGTTGTGAGGGTATCAGATACTATGTCTCCACAGTGGGAAAGTAACTAAACCAGATTTTTGTACTGAGAATAGAGTCAGTGCTAGAACAGTACTTGACCATGTAGTTCAAAAGCCTTTCAAACTGGTTTACAAGAGAAATTTAAAATGGTTTTTAGATACCAGATGGAAAAACAGTCCTAAAGTGCTACAAGCTGATCTTGATAGGAAATACTAATCAGAGCTCAGCAGACCAAAGTGCTGATAAAAATATAACCAAATAAAGACCAGGCTCAAGAAGTTTCAATTGGAAAGAAAGACTGCATTGGCAATAGGACTCTGTCCCTTGTATGTTATGCTCTGTCAAAAAAAAAAATTGTCTGAACTTTGCTCCTGTTCTGAGACATTGTGGGAAGCTGAAATTAAAGGCAGCAAACTAATTAATCTGGTAAAAAATTTTTTCAAGGTAGTTTAATGTTGAGGTAGTGACTTGACTTCTGTTGGTGGCTTTTAGCCAACAGTACATCAAAAATCAAGAGCAAGAGGCATAGCTGAATGACTTTAAAAAACTTTTGAGTTTCACCAAAAAGAATGCACTTGTAAAGTTCAGCCTGTGAAGACAGAGGGGAGATCTTCGTTGCTTAAAATATTAACATTAAAAATGCTAAGTATGTTTGAACAGGTCAAGTATAAAAATGCCTGAGAAAATGTAAAAGAGCAAGGTCCCACCATTTGCAGGCTCAAAATTACAAAGATAAAATATTTTGCTTTAAATAGCCCCAGAACACCATGTTTCAAAGTGGTAGCTACCTAGAAAATTTGTTCCTCCAGGTATGGTTTATAATGCTCAGACATCCAGGCGCTCAGAGACACCTACAGCCAAGATAGAAGAGAGCCTGGCTACTGCCGCAGTGGGTGTGAGATCATGGTGCCGTGCACATGGTGCTAGTTTTACATGCATCCCAAATGCAGGAGTTGTGCAGTCGAGAAGCTTCCATCCAGATTTCAAAAGAAGGCCTGAGAGGCCAGGAAGTGTGCTTTGAGAGGGCATTTTAAAAAGTTGTGAGGGTAAAGCTAAAAGTATGATTGAGACCCCAGAACGGTAAAAAGTCAAAAGCACGAAACATCTGAAAAAAGTCATAAAGAGTAAGCAAAGCCACCCCAGGAGGGTGGGGCTACAATCACCTGCAGGGGAGTGAGGCCACCCAAGCCCATTAGTATTCACAGATTGCCACAGATTGTCACAGGTGCTAGATATAAAACTTCAAGATTTAATGTTTGCTCTGCTAGATTTTGGTATTACTTTGGTCCTATTACTTTCTATTCCTCCATTTCTACCTTATAAAATGAGAGTGTTTATCCTGTGCCATTGTATGATGAAAGTATTTAACTTTCTTTTCTCACAGCTCAGAATTTGCCTTAAATCTCAGAAAAAACTGTAGACTTAGACTTTTCAACAAAGCTAAAACTGTTAGGACTTGGACAACTCTTAGAGACTAAACACATTTTGCATAAAGGACACAAAGATGTATGTGATGCATAAAAATGCACATGAATCTTTTGGGAGCCAGAATGTTTACGGTTTATATCTAAATGTGCCCCCCCAAAACCTCATGTGCTCATAGAGGGGGCTTTTGAGAGGTGATTAGATCCTGAATGTGTAATACTCATCAGCGCACTGATGAGTTTACAGCTAAATGTGATTTGGCAGGTAAAACCTGGTTGGAGGAAGTAGGTCACTGAGGGTGAGGCCTAAAAAGGTCTGTTTCCTTTCCTCCCTTAATCCTTCTCTGCTTCCTGACTGCCACACCATAAGCAAGCCTCCTTGACATGCCCCTTGGCTGTGCCACCCTGCCTTAGAGCCAGCTCTATAAACTAAACCATCTACTAACTGTGAACCAAAATAAACCTTTCCCCCTTTAAATTGCGAGTTTCAAGCATTACATCTCAGTGACGGGAAAGTAACAAAGTTTGATTTTGGGAGCGAGGAGGACAATTTACTTCAAATACAGTCTAATGTATTTATGGCAGGAGGTACATAATCTTTGGTCTTTTCTTTCTGTTAGCAGCTATTAGTGAGTGTTGACTAAACCCAGTAATTCACTAGGGAGCAAAATTATTCTATTTGAATTCTACCACTCCTTCTTTGCAGAAACTACTTCATTAGCGTTTCCATGAAAAATAATATAAAAACTTGAGTGAAGTCCTTGAGAGATTTTTAGCCTTTTAAGCTCAAGTAGTTGGCCAGTGAATATTTAGATTAAAGAAATGTATCCAGAGTGCTGGAAGAACAATCCAGGGAGATCAGCTCTCAATCCACTCTGATTTCCAGGCTCACATATTCTTTATCCCCTGCCACCACCACAGTCTTTAAGTTTTATTTTTCCTACACCATCCCTAATCACTCATCAAGAAAATCCTCCCATTAAAATTGAAGCTCCCCAATTCCCACTTAGTTGAATGCCTAATGGATTTTATTCCTAGATATAATGGATTTCAATAGCATTGGCCTACAAAGCATCCAGCCAGAAAGGTACCATCTTTCTCCTAGAAGAATCAAGTGCCAGGTAACTTCTCTGCCTGTATACCCATTTAACTCTGTAAGCACAGACATCTCCCTGGGTGGCCACTAAATGGGAATAAACTGGGATGGGTCATAAATCTTTTTTTTTTTTTCTGTAACTAGTTGCCCCATGGGGACACATCCCTGTAGTGTTACTTGAGAGGACAGAACTGATCAGATGGAATGACTCCTGAGAGGAAGTAGTAATTAGTAATATTTCTGCTCCATTGCTATTTATTTTTCTGGCTTCAAGGCTCAGATTCAACTAAGCAGGAGAGAAAGCCTTTAGCACTTACTTTATAGTCTTTTGTTCCTATGCACCCCTCCCTAATAAAATA
>RJWT010023871.1:0-16669 GCA_004365215.1 Cuniculus paca | reverse complement strand
TATTTAATTATATTCTAGGGTAAGATACATACTTTCGCTTCATCAAGGATTAGTGAGGATAATAAGCAAAAAAGAAAATTGCAACACAGTGAGTGATATTACCATGTTTGGTGGAAGGTGCTATTTTGAGTGAAGAGTTAAATTTATTCCAGACATTCTACAGCAACTTACAGTCATATCAAATAGGAGAGCATTTACTCTGAGATCAGATGCTGATGGTCTTATTAGAGGTTAAGATGATTCAGTGTGTGTTTAGGAAGTCGCTGCTGTCAGCAGGGTGAGAAGTTATTGACTGACTCCAAACTGCAAGTGAGAGAGGAGTGTCGGTCCAGGGCAATTTCCTAGGCATAGATAACAAAGCCTTGTAACTGTGATGGAGCAGTTAAAGTAGGGAGAAAAGCAGGGAGATTTGATAAGTATTTTGGGTGTGACTTGTACTTGTATACTTCTCAAATTTTTATTTGGAAAACAAGGACTTAGATATTTTGATTAAGGTTTCTCAGGCTTGGTGGATGACCAAACATTACTGTATATAGACAGATTTTTCAGAGAAAGTACACAAAATTCTCAGGTTTTTTTTTTTTTGTCACATTTCAAAGTTAATAGAAATTTGCACATCAGACTTTACTTAATGGAACTTTTGGATGAGAGTAATTCATAATATAAAAAGTGAATGTTTTAGCTTACTTCTATACTAAATGGTCCAGTTTGACATTTTCACTTAATACAAAGCACAAAGCCTTGGTGAATGATTTTCATAAATTTTAGGGAAAAAAAATCATTGGAAATATTACCTCTAAGGAAAATTAAAACACTATCTCTCTGCTTTATAAAAAAATACGCTTTAGTGGAATTCTTAATTTCTCAGTATTGTGGGTTTTAGCTTATCTAACTTCAAGTCCTTCAAGTTCTAGAAGATTTTTTAATGTAAAGGTCCCATTATATTTTACTTTTTTTTTATATTTTGCATTTTTGAAGATTTAAATACAGTGCTTCAGGTTTTCTTTTAATTCAATATTTTAATTTTCCACGTATTTCCAAAATTTATGAATCTGAGAATTTATAATTCACTCTTGAGTAGCAATGCAGCTGGCTCCATATTTATTGCAACTCTGGAAACCTAAACTGCATTATATTAAGATAAAATGTTTTCTTAGGACGTTTGCCTTTGGTAGAAAAGTCAATGTTTTGTTTTAATTGTTCCTTTATTAAATGTAAATCTAATTTTTATATAATGTCGACTCTCTGCCAGTTGTCTCTTTCTCAGTATGTATATTTTAGCTGGGACAATTGTTCTAAAGTAATAATTTACAATTCATTTTAAATATTTATTGCTTTATAGAACATTTCACAAATATAAATATAGATTATTTGCTTTCTTTTTGACTAGGCATAATTCATTTGCATCTCTGATTTGAAAAACAATCATCATTTACTTATCTGTTTACATGTTAATTCAGCAAACTGCTGGAGAACCTACTATTTGTCAGGTGTTGAAAAAGTCACTAGTTGGATACTGCTGAGTTGAATAATGCTCCTATTTTCAGGCAGTGTACAGCCTATAACATCTTACCAATATTCTTTCATTGCTTCAACGAATTTTTATTGAATACTCACTATTGTATCATGCTGTTGTAGGCACTTTAACTACATTGTTAAAGTGACCATGTTACTATTTTTCCTCATAGAACTTGCATTCTAGCAGAAGGAGACAGTCCATGAACAACAAACATAATGACTATATAAATTTTAATGTGTTATTTGGTGACAAGTGATACAGGATAAAGAAAACATAGAATAGACTGTGAAGACCTCAATGAAACTCATGATTGGGTAGAATGAGAGAGCAGGATAGTGTTAATCAGTGATCAGGCTTATACTGCCTCGTATTGCATTTGAATAAATATTTTAAAAATATGAGAATTGGGAAGTTGACATCTGAGGGAAGAGCTCTTCATATAGAGGGACTATTCAATGCAAAGATCCTAACACAGGAATGTTCACGTGACATATCAGAGTTTGGAAAGGAAATTATTACAGTTAGAGAAGAGTAAGCAAGAGGATAGTACAAAAAAGTCTGCCAGGTATGTAAAAGTACCCATGTTAACATACCTCTATTTCCTCTTCTGGAACATTCTAGAAAATTCTAGAATAGAAGTAGCAAGATGTCTCTGCTGCTGTATGCTGTGGTTAGCAGATGTTCTATGCCTTTTGTTATATGTTTGTTTTGTTTTGTTTTGCGGTACCAGGGATCAAACTCATGACCTCACACTTGCCAGGCAGGTGTGTAGGCCACTGAACTAGATCCCCTTTTGTTATATGTTCTTTTTTCTCCTCTTTTTTTTCAATGTAACATGCATGACTGTGCTCTTAAAAATAACATAATTGTATGAGTTTCCAAATTTTCTGTGTTACGTAATGAACTATGGGGAAATAGAGTCACCATTTTATTTGTATATTCCTTGTGAATAACTTCGAGAAAAATCAGTGAGAGGAAAAGTAACTCCACCTGGTTATTTTTGGTGTTACTCTAATAACAAAAAATGTGTTGTGCCTTGGGCTCATCCTCCTGTTTTAGGTTCAGTTTTTTTCCTGGTACAATAGCACTGGGCAAAGCCCTGAAAGGACCTGTGGATTTCAATTAGTTACAAAATAGGAAAGATACTTGCTTTTAAAGGTAGTGGATTTCGGACATTGGTTTTAGTCTGAGCCAACACAAAATAAAGATATAAAAATATGATAAGAAAAACCAAATTACTTATTTTTAGTGGTTGAGTTTGAAAGAAAAATTGCAATTAATTTTGTGAGGATAAACTAATAGTCTAAAGGTATATGTTACATTTTGATAGAGCAACAGTTTTCCTGTAGCTACTAGGAGACCTACTAGCAGCAACATCAATGGACCAAATTTCTAAGTGATTAAGAATTCCCCCTTATGTTCAGTAAAGTAAAAAATAAGTCTTCCTGCACCCTAGGCTCTAAAGTGGACTCTGAAATCAGTTTATGCCTAATTTTGACCGAGTTGGCTCTTGTTTTTGACTTCGTCAGGAGCTTCTCTTCAGCTCTAGCTCCTTCTCTGTAGCATGCTGCTGTTCCTTCCCAAGTCCCCTACAATTGCAGTGAGGGTCACTGTATTTATTCAGTGCCAATAACTGAGGAATAAATTCTTACATGTTGGGTAGGATCTTCATTATTGTTTTGCAAATTAACTGACTGAAACGAAATAGTGATAATGTGTTATTATGGTTAAGGTTAATAAGCTACTGATTACTTGTAGAGCACACAATTGCAGACACATTATTTAAAAGGCCTATTTTGTTGAACTAACTGATAAATGATCAAAACACTTCTGTGCATAGTGTATTAACACAAACATGGAGTTTTCAGCCAGGTAGAGCTCCTTTGGTTTCCTTTCATCTCTCTTCTCTGTCCACCCGCAATACTAGTTTCACTTTTGTATTGGGTCCTTATATTGCCTAGGCTATTTGTGACATAATCAATGATATAACAAGCAATTTACTTCTTTTGGTCTCAGTCAACTTATTTTTGCAATTTGATAGTGTGCACCCGCCGTTGTTCATAGGCGAGATTGCTGTTTAAAAGATTTACACTCCATTCGGAATCACGTGTGGAAATCTTTCTGCTTTCTGATGTGTCATTGATAGAAGATATCTTATGATAACAAACAATACCCTTTTGCTACCAGCAAGAAATCATAAAAAATGATCATTAACTCCTTTTTGGAGTTGCCAAAACAATACTGTTGCAATGAAAACACTCTTAAATCTAGTCAAGGGCATTACTTGAAAGCTATCCTGGTTTTCCTTGGAATTTTTGTCTTGTTACACTGTATAGCCTTTCACTGATCTATTTCTTAGAAGTATAATAACAGATTAGATAGCTTCTCTCTACCCAGTGAGGAATACATCCTTCAGTTACTCCTAAAACACTGAGTTTGGATATTTTTAAATCCTATTTTATACCTACTGAAAAACTGGCTGGACATGCCCTATTCATTATTGCCAGTGATGCTTAGTAATGGGCTGTTTTAAATACATGATGCCATTGCTAATCCAATAACAAATAAGCAAAAATCTAAAATCAGTGTAGATTTCAAAAGTGAATATATCTGATATTGACTATCATCACCAGGGATGTTTTTAAAAAGATATTCAATGATTTAGAGGTAGGTACAACTGTCAGTGTGGCTTCCCATTTATTAGAAAGGCTAAATAACTGATGCTGGAAGAAAATATTATAGCAAAGTACTTGAGTTTGTCCCTCCACACCTTTAAACCAAAGGAGGACTGTTTGCATGAAATGATGGATATTATTTATGTCTATGAATTGTACATTTAAATCCATGCCTTTGCTTTTGTTGTTGTTGTTGTTTGTTTTTTGGTATTGGCAACTGAACTCAGGACCTCACTCTTGCTAGGCAGGTGCTGTACCACTGAGCTAAATCCCCAGTTCCATGAGTTTGTTTTCATAACAGCACCCAGAGTTCCCTACAAGTTTCATCTTTTACAGAGATCTTGTACTTGTAGAGGTGACTAGATGCACTAAACCAATAAGCACATTCCATTTCCTTGAATTAATTACTTTTTCCAAGTACAGAGTTCATGGTCTAGAAATACTCGCCATTCACTTTCTAAATCCTAGCACAATGTATGGCATCTGCGGGGCCTAATAAGGGTTGGGTGAATGGGGACAGAGGAAGACATAAAATGGAATGAGTTGATAGAATGTAAAGTAATACTGAGAGCAAGAGTCAAGTAATAATGATAGACTGTATAACCTGGATGAGCTTAATTTAGTCATCATTACAGTATCTAGAAACACAATGGAATAAACTTTAATTCATAACTCAGTAGGATTTGACTTCATTTAAATTTCTAAAAGTATGATTTTTTGTGGATTCCTTTTTTTGTTTTTTATTTCATGTGTAAATCACTTCAAATACTGAATACAGATGACTCAGCCTTAAAAGTTTCATATTTACTCACAATCAATATTATTTTCCAAATCAAATGTGCAAGCTGTATTCCATATTACTCAGTCCTAAAACTTTGAGCAAAAATATGACAATCCTCAAAAATGGAGAATAATAAGGCTTTTCTTGTTCTTTGAGAATAAAGACTTTTAATTAAGAGAATTTCATTCATATCGTCTATCTCTCTGTTTCTCTCTCCTCTTTTGTCTACTTCCCTTTCTCTGTCTTCTCTCCAGAAAAAGCTAAATATAGATAATGTGCTTTAAAAAGCAAATTTTTCTCATATTAATCCTTCATTAACCACCTTCATATACACAGAGATAAAGAGAGACAAATATGAAATGAATTTTGGGATGTGTTTAACAGTAATTCAAAAATATTCCATTATTTTTTACATGACAACTTTTATTGTTTCTTCTTTGCAGTTAAAAATATATATGTACTGTAATTGTGATTACTGCCTGTGTACATGAGCGTTAGTCAACAAAACTGATTACTGACAAATATACTAAAGAACACTATACATGGGAAGTTTGCTCTTTGATTTGGGGTAATAGCTACTGTTTTGTAGTCTTCCCTATATAATTCTGCTTCTCAGATATATAAGAAGTCCAAAGATTTTCCTAAGAGATAAAGATAAAACAGATATAGCTAATTCTTATGTCATCATGCTATTATCCTGCTTACTGCTATCTTTCTTTTGATGAAAATGAGAGCTGCATGCATTCTAAGAACCTGAATTTAAAACAGCCCTCTGGGACCCACATTTTTACCTAGCCGAGTATATCATCAATACTGTGATGACTTTATTTTGGAATTTTGTTCTGTGTATGAAACTCTGCTTTTTATATTTGATTCAAGCTGTTAACCTATTTGCATTTATTTTCATTTTTCTTATTGCTTTTAATTCTGTTACTTCTGTGACAGCTTTTTTATTTTATTTTTTCTCTTCCTTGTTTTTTCTCCTTTTTTTTTTTTTTTGGAATTGGTTAATCAAACCCAGGACCTTGTGCTTGTCAGGCAGGCACCGTTCCTTTTTGTTTTTAGCAAATTACAAGAATCAGAGACTCAATTTCTTCAAATAATGAAGGAACTTTGTTAATTCAAGATAAGATAACATGATGTTATGCAGGATGAAAACAGTAACAGAGAGAGATTCTGTAGATGGTCACTTAGCACTAGACAACTCTCATATTTTAGAATTTTGCTGCCGTTTATTTTAAGGTTCCAACATCTACATAATTAAGGGAAAGTGAATTTTGATTCTTACCTTTCACGTCTCCTTAATAATCTTTGTACATGCCAGTTTCCCTATGTCTGCTTTTCTTCTCACTTCCTAAGGTTTACACATCCCTTAGTCCTAAAACAAGTACTCTGAGGGGCTCAGCTAATTACTATCATCAGGACTTCTTATGCCAGACTTCATTATGGGTGTTGACTTACATGTGAATTGTGCCATGTCCTCACCCCTAATCCAAAATGCTATAGAAGTTCAGGGTTAGCTACACGGCTCCTTTAGATGGTTCCCTCAGAGAGATTTCTAAGTGAGGCTGTTTCTCTTGCAACGAACTTTTGTATGATTGATATATTTAGAATTGCAACCTGTGTCTCAGCATTTAAATTCTCATATTCTTGTGTATAACTGTCATGCAAAATAATTCAATTAGCAAATGAATAAGCACATGGATTTATTCTAATATGACATATATTTTCTTTTTCAAGTGGGAGTTAACATATATTAAGGACTTAAAAAGACGGGCATTTATGTCTCTCTTATGCAAAACAAGTTTTTACATGTCTCTTCCTATATTTTCACTATTTTCTTTTTTCCCTACTTTTATTATAAAGCATACTCATTAATCATGGCCGATGTTAAATGAAAATTCTTGTTTGAAAATATATTCAATTAAGCCCAAGGATGGTGGTGTCAATAGGAACATGATCAAAAATGAAGAAAAAAGTAAACGTCACATCTACCATAGTGTCCATGTCTGATAAGGGTAGTATATTGCCCTGGTTTAGTTAAGTGCTAGTTCCATGCCAAGGTCTAAGGACTAAGACATGTTTCAAAAAAATCCATGAAATTTTGAATATTTTATATAGAAATTTGAACATGTACATCTTGTTTATAATGTTTTACTTTAAGTTTATAAAAATTATACTCCAAATTTTTCTAATTATCAGGATCATGTGGTTTGGGGTTTATTAATTTCGTACTATACAAGAGAAGGAGATTAAAACCTACTTCTTCTTTTTTTCCCTGTTCCTACTTCTTTTGCCCTTTTCCAGGATTTTTTTTTATCATGGTATTCTAAACACACAATATTTTAAATATTATTCTGTATTATGTGTTTCTCCTTTAATTCTTTTAAGTAGATGAGGAGTTTTGGAAATGTGGCATCTGGTTCTGAATTTATCTTCTCAGTTCAGGTATCTGACTTCTGTGACTACAGAGCTAGATGGAGCTGGACTATCTGAGGTGCACCAACCACTATTACAGAGAGGGGAGTTTGGGGGCTTTCACCTTTTAGAAGAATGTCTAAAGATTCAGTATTAATGGCAAGCTCCACGGTTAGCATTTAAAGATACTACTACGAAAGTTATGTGCCCTCCTTACTTGCACACATGGTATGCACATTTTTAGACAGAGGAAGTTAACTTTACATTAATATACGTGTTCTAGAAATTCAAGGGACTGAACAGGAACTGATTTTGTGCTAGGAGGCCCTCTATTCAAGACACTAGAATAATAAAAAGACCATAAGGACCTGATATATGTAGTCCTTTCAGCCAGGGTGGGTGGTACTCAAGGAAACAACAGCAGAGTGCATAGGGAATTCATCTCTTTCAATGTTTGAGGGACACCCCTACCTAAGATATTTCCACTTAGCGGAATTGAATCTCAAAAGACAACAATGACAATATCCAAAGCTGCAAGAAATAATAACAAAAGTATAGCACTTAGTAACCTGAGCGAAAGATCAGGAACTGCAGAGAGCTGAAGAGACAGGGAACAATTAACCAGGTAATAAATACACTTAAATAACAAGGCAAAAACAAAACTTCCTTCTGCACCAAATATTATGATTTTTTGAAATAAAAACAAAATTAAACAAGTGAAAATGAAAAGATGGCCATGGAAGAGAGGAGTGGAATTTAATGGTATGAAGAGTCAAAATAAAAGAAACTCTCAGAGCTAAAAGCATCTGGATATGGTTTTAGATATGGATCTAGTTGGAAATCATGAATAGAGAAATCAGATGCTACCTGAGAAATCCAAACTCTTGCTTCTACTTCTTTAATAACAAAATAAGGATAATACTAACTCATAGGACTGTTTAAAGGACTGAAAGTGTTAACATTTGTGAAGTCCTATAAACAGTTCTTCACACAGACAAAATGGTACAAAAGTAAATAAGCAAAACAGAAATAATGACACAATTCAGACACTGGTTATTTGAAAGGTTCAATAAAGTAGATACATGCTTGATGTTGGTTTAAAACAAGAAAAGAAGAAAAATACAAAGTTGGCAAAAGTAAACTTCTCTAATATAAAAGACACTGAAATGAGTCATGCCTGAACACCACCTGCAAGGCTATGTTGATTCAAAAGCCATAATAAATGAATGAACACCATTTAAGTATAAATTAGCAATACTGAGTTTAGAACAAGTTAAAAATCTGGAAGGATCTATGGCCACAGAACAAACTTTGAAAGGCCATAGGGACAGAATTTCCAGTTATAATCTACGTGAAATTAAAAGAAAATTTCAGATTCTTGCCATTATTTCAGACCCAAAGCACAAATTTTTCAATTTTATTTTATGAAGCTAGCATAACCTAACATTAAAATAGAATAAAAGAGAATATAAAGATAATCTCACATTTGGTGTAGATGCCCAAAAGAGAGTAAGCAAAACATAACAACAGCATCAGGGGCAATAGATTTTCTACTAAGAATGGCAGGAATGGTTTAAAGTCAAAATCTGGAGTGATTATAAATACTAAGCTACTTGCTCAAGGATATTTATGTAGTGAGAGAGGAAATAATTGGTCCCTTTACTTTTCAACTCATAATAGTAGTAACAAAAATGTTAGAACAGCTAGCCTCTATTGAAACGGTTCTGCTTTAGTCCTTAGAAGTTAAAAGATTCATTTGATTCTTTTTCAGTGAGGAATTTTTCAGGATAAGAATGAAGCCATTTTTGAGGTTAAATGTAAAAATATAATGTACTTGCTGTTGATTTAGAAGAGTAAATAAGAGGGGAAAAATGAACAAAGAGAGACACATTAAGATTGTGGCTTGACTGAGATTAGATAGGATACTTGCAAGCTGTTCTCAGCAAAAGTGAAAGAGGAAAAAAAAAAAAAAAGATGTACAGGAAAAGGTTGCCCAAAAAGTCAAGGGCTAGCCTAAAGAGAAGCAGAAGTGGCAGTATTATCACTGTGGAAGACGGATGTAGTGGCACTTCTAATTTATTTAGTATTCAGGATTTCAACCCTAATTAGGATTCCTTTGTCACATCATTCATCAAATATACTTGAAGAAATGGAAATTAACCTCAAAGTTTCTGTCGCCTCAGGCATGCTTTTAATACTTTTACTCATTTCAGTGTCCTGCGAAGTACAGTGAGCTGACTTGGAAATGTTTGAGATAGAATAAGTAACATGCACGTGAAGACATCTCACAATACAAGCTGTTCTGACAGGGGTAACGCAAAGCAACTGTTTAAATGGTTAGTAATGGCAACCATTTGTGGTCGCTGTTACTTTCAGGCAATGATAAAAACATGAAGCACTTGTTTTTCTTCAAAATATTCTGCTACTTCTATTCTGATGGACTTGGTTTGCAAAGCAAAAATTACTTTAAAGAGGATTCTTGCTCATGATATTCTGCATTTGTCTTGTCAATACTTTCAATAGACTCTTGTAGGAGTGTGAATATTTATGATTAAAATTTAACATGTGAAACATAGAGAATATAGGGTTACTAATTCAATAAGCATATTTAACGGGTGCAGGAGTACTCTGGGTGCCATACTTTTTTCAACTTTTTCAGTTTTCAGTTCTACCTAACCCTCAAAAAATTGTCCTGTGTCATACCTTCTTTGATAACTCTGTTATAGGTAGAATGAATTCTGTTTCTACTTTGTATCCATAGACCTCAGGACATACATCTTATATGAATTATCTCCCCCAAATTCAATAGGTTTTAATATGTTAGTCATCTTTTAATTTCACAACAAAGAAATAAGTGAATAAATAAATAAGCCATAACTCATAGTATAATTGTTATTAGGTATTGTTATACTGTAATTATTTTATTGAGTGCTTTTGAGAGCAAATATACAGTATTGTATTTTGTTCTTGGTCTCAACACGCGTATTTGTGAATTTATGTCGCAGTGGTATAATTAATGCAGTAGCTGTATTTGGTTAAGCAAACACTGGGCTTGGAAACTAGTTTGAGTCCTGATTTAGTCCTCTCCAGCTGTGATGTGACCTAGCCAAGTTTTTATACTTGCCTACACTTAATTTATTCATCTGAAAAATGTGAATAATAATGTGAGCTATTTCACAGAGCTATTTGCCTCAAATTAAATGAGGTAAATTAGTAATGTGCTTAACAGAATGTGTGATGTGTAACAAGACCTCAGTAAGTTTCAGTTGTTACTACTATTAATATTGATTGCATCTTTATGAAGACAGCTAATTCCATTAGGCAGATTCCTCTTCCACCTATTTAAAAGAAGAGAAGGGATTTCTAATGGCTGAATTTCAAGCAATTTCATACTCTTTCAGTAAGCATTATAGACCCCCTCCTTTTTTATTTTATGTCAAAATGTCTATATGGTCATAAAGAATTCTATTAACTTCCTTAAAGCGGCTTAATGAGAGTACATATACCATAATACTTGCTAAAATAGAATAGAAAGTCCCCCTACATAAATATCCATGGTGTAAATAGCTTTGTATGTTTCTTACACCAAATTAGAGTGTTGGCTTAGGAAAACCTGAGAATATTCTCAGAGGAGTGAGAATATTCTCTGTGTCTTATACTTCAGAGCTGTCAGTCAGTATTTTTGATCATTAGCCATCTGTGATTATTTTAATTTTTGCCAGCAGGAGAAGGAACTCTTTTCTACCCAGGAGCTCTGTTATTACAATATAATTTATATGTAAAGAGCTCATTTCATCAGAGAGAGAAACTTTTAAACGGTTTTTTTGTAAGGTTTGAAAGAAATTCATGGCATCTTGTCTTTTGCTTTCCCCAACTCCGTACTACTATCTTCTGTTATTCTACACATTCCTCCTCACATAAATTCTACAGAAGCCAGCTGACACTTTAAGAATAGGATTGAAGTTAATTTCCATATATTTTAAATAGAAAAACCTCATATTTATTGCAGTGGATATTTTAAAATGTCTAATTCATGGAGAAAAACACAACTTTACTTTTTAGTTATTTTTAGTATTGAAGAGAAAGCCTCTACTTGGGAATTACTTATTAATAGTTTTTTAAAATGACATGATGACATTTAAGTTATAATTATGTAATAAGGGCAACTTTTGAGAGAGAGGAAGAAGAAAAATTTGAAAATTAGAAGTTGGCCTTTTTCAGCCGTGCCATGAGTTAGGACTTCCAGTCACGGAATCACTTTCATACCTCATCCCATGTCTGCTTCTGATTTCAGGTTGACCTTCAGAAAGTTAAAAGGTCCCTCAATCGCTTTACCTATAATGTGGGATAATAATGTTTGACTGAATATAGTTACTGCAACTATTAATGAGTTATTGGTCATAAAATGTAGTCCGCGTATAAAAAGTCTCTGCGTGAAGGGAAGACAGAATGCCCCGGTCACTCTTAGAGTGGTGTGGTGAAGTGAATTATTGATCATCTACACAAAATTTTAGGTCTTGAACTTTGCAAAGCAAGTTTCAAATCTCAGGATAGATGATCGTGGAGACTAGTGCTTTCCGAGATCCCATGACATTTCCTGAGAAATCAGAAAAATATATCTGTTTTCTTTCCTGGTGAAAGGGCACATTATATTCTCAGCAGAGTTGACTTCAGAGGAATTTACTAGTGAGTCTCTTGTCTCATTTCCTAGTCTAATTCTATTTATTTCCTTCTTCACCCTAATTCTACTTATTTCCTTCCCTGTCTAAACTTCCTTTGAGAGTAGCAACTTGAAGTTCTTACTCATAAAGCTTAAATAGAGCAATCAAACCACCTCAGTGTAGTAAGTGGGCAATGGCAGTAACTGCACAGAACACACACTTCCTCTTCCTGCTTACTTAGACACCTAGTTTAAAAAAAGAAATCAATGTGGCATCATGTGCTTAGTTATCCAAGATAGCTGAAAAGTTTTAAAATGATCGCTGTTCATTCTTCTCTAGGTGTGACAGTTCAGGACACACACACACGCACGCACACACACACCCATACACACAGTGGAATGTGGGGAAGGGTAATTCCTGAAATACTGATCAACTTATCGAAGAAACAGCAGTATCTTCTGAGAAGTTTTGAGAAAAGTAGCCAAATGCTCAAAGTAACCCTCAGTCATCATGTCCAGTGCTATTGAAAACTAACCTGATCTGACTCCAATTTAACATCTGAACTTAATTTTCTTGGCTCTAATTAGCACAGAGCCTCTTCCTCATAGAAACATTGGGATCAGTCATGGCATCTAGAATTGTCAGGAGTAATGTCAAATAATTCCCAAATGTCCCTTCACTCAACTGGCCTCTAGGAGGTAACGGTTTCTTAATTTAAAATAAACAAACTTCAAAGCACGGAAGTTTATGATGAAGATAAAATCTGTGTGTGTATGACAATCTTTTTTTAATGGCAAAATGGAGTCACATACAGTACTCTTGTAGACATAATTTATTCTCAGTTCCAAAGTGTCATTATTTAACTTTGAAACAGAATAAATATCTAACTATTGTTTGCACAGTGTAGCTACTAAAAGGTGACAACAGTGTTGTTCATTTCAGTTATCAGTTTTGAAGACCTTGTCTGAGGCTGTTGAAATCATAACCCTGATACATTGTCTAATAATAAGTTCAGGAAACTAGAGGATGTATTTCTGTCCCATAGTAACTTTGATTTATGGCCTGGGAAACAATTCCACCCACAAACAGTTGGAATTCTTAGACAACTCAGGTAAACCTGCCCTTTTAGCCAGAACGGAGAAACAATCAGGTCAAATAACAAAAAACAAAAAGCAAAAAACAAAACAAAAAAAAATTCACCCACCAAACTATAATTAAGACCTGGAAGATTTAAAAAACAAATGAGTTAATGATTTTATTTCTATGCAAATAACAAATCTTTGGGACAGATCAAATGCATATTTTACTTCCATATTGCCAAACTTTGATTTGATTGATTCTATATTTATCCCCATGTGGCAGCTGGAGCACTCACTTTAGAGGAAAACTTTCCTAATTCCAGTCTATCAAGGAAAATCTGCAAGTTAAAAACTCACTTTTATCAGCAGGCATTCGCAGAATGGCAGGTGGCAAATAAAGCTCTTAGAGGGTTATTCTAATTGCATTTTCTTTTACCTTCACAACTTAAAAAGTTGCAAGAATAAGGAGAGGGGAACTTTCTATGGTTTTGACAGTTGTGTTTACATCTTTCTCTAATCAACAGTCTGCTTGACGTTTTCACTGACTAGTAAGCTAGGTGGAAGAACTCTAAAATTGGTATCATACACATATAGAAAAGAATTAGGAAAAGTTAGATGCAATAGAAATACTAAAGTACTTATTAATGTAATTGCAAATTGTTTTAGTTCCTTTCTTTGCTTTTATTTTTACAAATTCTCTAATACTAGCTTGCTTCCTACCATGCCTTATTTTGGTCCCAGATGTATGTGAGTTGTAGCTGCTAATTGTCATCCCCAGCCTTTTAAAAAACCCTTGTGTATGTCACATGTCCATAGATATAAATATCATTGGGGTAAATTTTGAGTAAAGCTCAACTATTGCTTTTCCTGCCTTTATGATCAGTTGATGAAGGTTGGAGTAGCCGTGTCCAGGAACATGCTTTTCTGGACATGAATGATAGATTTCTGTGGGACTAGCGGGTACTCCTAGACCACTCATGACAGAAAGTGAGGCAGGCTGGGACCTAATCTCAGTTTGGGGCTGGCTGCACATGCAGTGTGGCCCAAGGATGAAGCAGGTAGCTCATGCAGACCGACCTCAGGGTCACTCTCCATTTCTTTGAGTATGCACATTTGAATTTCTGCCTAACAAAACCTTCCCCATGCATCTTACTGACTACTCCTGCAAATTGTTTTTCTGCAATGGGAGCTATTGAACTTCCAAGCATTCTGTTTATGGCAGATTAAATTCCTCATTTCATCTTTGGGAATCTCTTCAGACCCATTCTTTATACCACATTTAGTACTATATGACAGAGGATAAGATGGATGGTATCTTAGTTACTTTCTTGTTGCTGGGACAAAATGCTCAACTCTCACAAGTTAGAGAAGGAAAAGTTTATTTTTGCTCACAGTTTGTAGAGGTTTCAGGTCATACTCCACTGGTTCCAAGTCAGGGCACCATGGCAGAGGGGTGTGGTAGAAGATAAAAGTTCATGGAGTGGCAGTCTGGAGGCAGCATTAAGGGAGAAGAAACACGCCCACAGTGACCCACCTCTTCCCACCAGGCTTTACCACCCATGTCATATTCAGCTATAAACCCATAAGTGGACTAATCCAGAATGACACCCCCTTTATCATCCTGTATCACACATGCATGATCCAGTCATCTCCCAAAAGCCCCACCTATGAGCACATGAGGTTTTGGGAAAGCATCTGCTGTGGTTTGTGTCTAGGTGGCCCCCCAAGCCTCATGTAGTCATGGAAGCAACTGAATCTAGCATTTGTGATTGGTTCATTGTCTAGAGCTTGGATTGGCGGGGTCAGTGCTGCACCCACTGAGAGGCGGAGGCGGCATACAATGTGAGGTCGGGAAGGAGGCATGCTTTTCTCTCTTTTGCCCTGTTTGCTTTTGCCACTTACAGCCAGACTGCCCCTCAGCCATGCCACCCTGCTTTGGAACCAGCCTAGTGTGAACTAAAACCTCCATAACTATAAGAAATAAACCTTTCCTTCCTTCATTTTGGACGTCAGGTATTTTGTCTCAACAACGAAAAAAAAGTAACCAACACAACATCTAAATAGATATTAACCATAACAGATAAATAGAAGTTTCCTTATTTAAAAGCCTAATAGTGACACATTTAACAAATATATAATTGTCAGATAATTTAATAAATGACCATGGACCTAAACATGTGTATACTTATGTATGCTTCTAGTACATGTTATAATGATAGAAACAATATATAATTAAGTATTAAACCATATTAAAAATAAGAAAAATGGTAAATAAACATCAACAGTGCTATGGTTTGTGTTTAGATGCCCTGCAAAACCTCATGTGGTCATTGGTGGGGCTTTGTCATAGGTGGCTGGACCTGGAGTATGTGATTGATTCATGGTACAATGCTAGGATTAAACATGACAGGATTAAGGTTGTGTGATGAACAAGTTAGTCCACTGATCGGCCTGGCACCCACTGTAAATCAGGTAACCTAGATAGAATATGAAAGGGGTAGAAAGAGGACGCTATTGCATCTTGTCATGTGCTTGATTTTGCTGTCTTCTGCCTGGTGTGAAGTCTTTCTCCTCTGCAGTGCCTCTCTGCCAGGTCACACTGCCTTGGAGTCAGTCCACAATGAACTGAAACCTCTACAAACTGTGATCCAAGTAAACTTTTCCTCCCTTAACTTTGGGTGGCAGATATTTTGTCTCAGTAACTAAAGTAAATTGCATGAATTGGAAAATTTGACACTGTAAAGCTATCGATTATCTAAAAGTTGATATAAAATTTGTTATTTTCGCAAATTCTTAGCTGATTTTTTTTCCAAGAAACTTAAAAGATTCAAAAGTTACATGATAAAGAAGAACTTTTCATATAATTTTAAGGTGAGAAAACAAATAGGAAAATTTGCTTTACCAAATATCAAGAAATATTTTAAGACAGAGTGATTAATATGATATTGACATAAGGTTAGACAAATAAATAGAAACTAATGGAGAATCTAAATTAAATCTACACATACTTGGAAATGATATATGTCAATGTAAGTCATAAAATGACTGAGGCAACTGGTTGTTCACACAGAGAAAACTGACTTGTGTCACTATTTGAGAGTATACACAATAACTAAATTTCAATGGGGTAATAATTAAATCTGGGATGAATAATTTGAGCTCCTTTAGAAAAAATAATGTTCTCATGATATCGGATTAAGAGAAAACGCAAAATTATGTGCGACATTGAAGTATTAGACTGTATTAAGATAATTCATAATGGACAAATTACCATTAGAAAGTTTGAATGAAGAGTCACAATGTTCTAGAATAGCTTTTCAAAGCATAAAATGATAAAATGACTACCACTTTCAATATAAAAGATCATAAAAGAATATATTTTTTAAAATGAGTGGCCCAATTGGTAAGTGAGTAAAATATATTAACCATAAATTCACAGAGGATGAATTATAAATAGCAAGTAAACACATAAAGAAATGTTATGGTTTATATCTAAAATGTTATTCAAAATTCTCAAATGTTCAGAGGCAGAACTC
>RJWT010023870.1:0-16665 GCA_004365215.1 Cuniculus paca | reverse complement strand
GGTGGGGTCTCTAACCCGGTCCGCGGGGTGGGCGCTCCGGGCGCTGAATCCGCTCGGGGCAGTGGAGAGCGCGAGGGCTTGCGGGGCGGGCGCGATCGCGGCCCCGGAGGGCGAGTCCCGTCGTCGGGGAGGAGAGGAGACCTTGCGCTCCTTTAGGTGCAGCAAAGCAAAGCAAAACAAAACAAAACAAAACCAAACCAACTTTTGTTCCAGGCGTGGAGGTAGTTTTCTTTATGAAATTGTGTGTTGCTCGGTGATTAGCTTATGTGATTTTGTGATTTCTACTTTTTTTTGCGTTTGCAATAGGTAACATTTTGTTAAACGTGATTTTAAATAGCTTCGGGCAAAGAGAAAAGAATCACCGACACAATTACCCACTCTTGGATTCTGCATTATCTAATTTTTTTTTGACCCCCCAATAAAGGTCACCCAAGAAGCCCTTTTCGGAATGCTTCTGGGTGAAATCTTCAACCCTGAACGCCCAAGTATCTCAAAGTCAAAATGTTATCAAAACAAACCATCTATCTTTTCTATCTTGTAACCCAATACAGAGCTATTATTTCAGATCGCGACAGCTAAAGCACGTTTACAATTCCAAAAGGTCTTTTTCTTATCATTGTATATATTCCACAGTTAAACCCTCAGGAGCGGGGTGCTCTAAAACAACAAACGAATTAAGTGTGAAATACTTACAAGCCTCCGCCCCCCATTTTTATGAAAGTTCCGAAATCTAGCAAGACGCTAGCATATAGGAGCTCGGGACCAAAGTACTTTTTACATAAGCTTTAAATAAATTTCTTATTTCACTTACTGTACTCTTGTTGCAAATTACTTTTGACTTGGGTAAAAAAAATATGAAGGCATGACAAAGTAATCAGTTAAATCGTTTCAATTATTTACTTAATCGCGAACAGTTAAATTTCTTAATACAGTCAATTTTTAGCTTTCTGGCTGTATCCAGACAGCATTATCTGTATTTTTGGAACTCTCAGATATTTGCAGCCAAGTTGTTTGATTTGACAGGACTTTCGTGTTCGGTGACGTCCTGTGTTAATTACTGGGTGGACTCAAGCTTAGGTTTTGTCAGGAATCCAAATGAGAAGGGAAAGGAGTGATTACTGCACTTTATTAACTTTTAAGCTTGTACGCACTGGTAGGATGAATTTTAGCAGGGGAATACTGACTAGGACGAACACGTGCGGCCATCCTCTTAATTTAGGAAAGATCCTGTCTTTCTCCTGAAATGCCCTCAGCCCCCCGCTGCCCCTCCCCCATCCCTAATTGCCGAAGTTCCTCGTTTAACTCAGGCCGCTGAGACAAAACCGTATTGTTAATCAGCAATGGCCCTTCTGTATGCTCGATTTTACGTCGCGTCTTCCTTTGCGTGAACGCTAGTAGGAATTTGAGTTGTATAGGTATTGAAGTCGAATACATTTGCATAACAGTTAAAACGTTTGTTGGGAATAATTTTAAAACAAAAACAAATGAGAAAAAAATTGAGTATTCATCGCATCGGAAATAATGGTTCCAGATGATTGACTTTTTTTTTTTTAACCAGAAAATGCCTCCCATTTTACTGTGTGTATTCGGAGTATTTGTGTATGTGGTATTATGACATATTTTTGTTTTATATCATATTGCAAGCATGCAATCAAATCTGGAGGAAATTACTGAAATTAAAACACCTCTTGACAGAGGAACAGATGTCATCCTTTGTAATGTTTTAATTTCTGTGTGTTCCTAAAGGAAACGATACAATTTTTTTCTCCTAAAACTTAGCTCATGTGTTAAACAGAAATATGAAATAGTTAAGCGAGAACTGAAAGATGAGTTTTTAAAACAAAGATGTTTACTTAAATCTCACCTGTTTTTTATGAAACATCCCAAAAGTGGAAAAAAAATTTATTTTTCTATTTAGTGGACCATGTTTTGAAAGGATTTTACAGTCAAACATGAGTATTCAGTTAAAATACTTAAAGTATGGTAGAAATAATGCCCCCTTTAAGGCTGTAGTTCATCTGTTTTGTGTGGAGGGAGAGGATAACTTTTAGATGTTACGATATGTGTATAGGTATTACTTAAAATTGAAATTTTTGAACCATACAAGTAGCTTAATTTTGTCTTCTATGAATATATAACTGAAATTAAGTTTGGTTCACTTTTCAAAAATTATGGTTGCTCAGGTTTTTGCTTTTATGTCTAGAGCATCTTTTTAGTTTGTATTAATCTGATTGTACATTATGTGCCTGTACATTATATTAGCCCTATAAAATAGGTCTGTAGATTTTGGCAAATTATGAATTCCATGTACACATTCAAAAATGATTTTTAAACCTGTTCCTCAGTGAGTTACGAGTTGCACATTGTGTGACGATCAGGTTAATAATGGCACTGTAAATCACTAACAGATTTATTTCCGGATGCTCTAAATTGCTTCAGTTTAATTCCTTCATAGAGGTGTGTTTCACAGTCCTGAGAATTGCTGTCTTTTTCTCCCTCTGGGTGCAGTGAACTATGGGATCACTAAAGTGGAAGGACAAGCCCTTCACACGGAGCTGAACAGAGCAGCGATGGACAACTGCACCGCGGCTCTCCGGATGTCTCCTGGGAAAGGAATGCCCGAGAAGGGAGAAATGGATGAACTTGGGGATAAATGTGACAGCAACGTATCCAGCAGTAAAAAGCGGAGACACCGAACCACCTTTACCAGTTTGCAGCTGGAGGAGCTAGAAAAGGTCTTTCAGAAAACCCATTATCCGGATGTGTATGTCAGAGAACAGCTTGCTCTGAGAACAGAGCTCACTGAAGCCAGGGTCCAGGTAGGAACTAAATGGAAGTCTTGTGATGGGGTGTGCTGAAGGGAGCCATAATTGAACCATCCTATTTTGTTGCATGGAGAGAAACTGATTCTGGAGCTGATGACATGCAGCAGTGTATTTACGCATGCAGATCCATTAAACTTCCTTTTTACTTGGAAAAAATTTTGACAACTCACACAGAACATATAAGCATGAGTAATTACATAGGCATAAAAATTAAGTCATTTAGGATGAGCAGAATATGATATGATATCTGAATTTTAGTAATTTTTAGAGTGAAAAACAGGATAACTATCCATTAGATAATAAATTTATTTGTTTCTCTGTTTTATCAGCAATTGATATTCTTTTTAGACTCTATGCCAGAGTGTTTGTAAATTGTTCATATGATGCATGTAAATCCATAATTTCAGTTAGGTTGAGTTACAATAAAAGAAAAAACTGAAATAATGTCACAAAATATCAATTGTTATGTGTGCCATACAGTATTTTTATTAATATAATTAAAGAAACATCAAATAAGTCATTTATAATTTTCTAGTGCTTGTTGTCAACACATTCTGCTCCACTTTACTTTTAAACAATCTAGATAATTATAGTTTTTACATAGTACAGTGCACTTAAATATTCATATGTACTAAATTATTATATAAATTATTTAAATTATAAAATCTGATGATTTAAGGTGTTGAAATTTTTTTAAATAATATGAAAAACAAAAATTGCACTAAGCAAAATTCTTTCTTTTAGGAGTATTTTATTTTGACTAGATTTGATATACTTAAATTATATTTTTAGTTCCCAATTAATAAGTTTCAAATTAAACAGTATTTCAAAAGAATGGATTTTATCTTTGTGTGTATTCTTCCTACTTTAGGAAAATACTGAATTTTGCTATTCTTGTACACCGTCAGTTTGGAGAAATGAATAGGTAGTGAAAAATTTTGTTCTAAGTGGAGTAAGTATTGTTTCTTAAAATTAAGACATTGTAAGGCCAGTACATCGTTAAAGACATCTGGTGGTGCAGGGATAACAAGCAGCAGATTTTTGCTTGAGTTTGTGGACACAAATGGTTATTTTATCTTAGTTCAGGAAGTAAATATATAGAAAGTTTGTGTTAACAAGGAATTTTAGAATTGTCACATACTAACACCAGTCCTGCATGTGTGTTTTGTGTCCATATATTTAAATCAGTTATACTTGTAACCGCAGAAAAATATGTTTACATATAGAGTGATCATCAGTGTACAATGCAAGTTTTCCCCTTATATCCTGATTATTTTTGTCTGAAAACACGCACAGAAAGCCAACCTGAACCTAATTTACCCAGGTTGTTCTCTTCCTGCTTCTCACATGAGAGTGGTAATTGGCACCCACTTAAAGAGATGGTCAAGGTCTTTTTGTCAGTGGAGGCAAAAAAAAAAAAACCAAAAAACAACCCCAAAACCTCATTAGTAAATCCTTAGTGTGTTCTTTGTGCCTATCTGTAGAGACAGCAAAAAATGAAAACAAAAACAGTTTTGTCTCTAGCTTTGGGTATAATGGGTAATATTTATTACCAGCAGTGTACTGTGAAAACATACCAAACAGTAGCTTTTGTCTTGCTATAATTGATGAAAACTCTGCAAGTGGCACTTTAAATTTGCAATATAGATTTAAACATTCAACTGGATATTATTCGTTAGACAAATTTGTGAAAGCATAAAGATATAGGGAATACTATAGCTGAGTATTTAAAACAATGCAAACTTTCAAGTAAATTTTAATGAAAGACTGTTTACAAGTTGCATTTTCATAGTTGATTTCTAGGTTCTTTCCTAAATATATTATATTTTCACCTAGTTGTATAAAGAAGACAAAAGGGATTCCTGAAAGTGGCTTGTGTAATGTCTGTTCCATGTATCCATGTTTTTGTATAGGATATAATTCTCTTTATCTCACTTCAATGTATTATAATATTAAAAATAAAATTTTTGGAGTAATAGAAGTTTAAATTAATGAATTCTGGGCAACCCATTTTCTGTGTCCCCTCTTGTCTCTTTCAGGAGCTGTCTGTCCCTCAAAATTTCCTGCTCTTAAAAAAAATACATTAATGAATCCTTTGAGAAGATGGTTCTTAGAGTGAATGTTTCTCAAACATAATTAGAGAAATCGTGGAAAAAAATTTAGTGATCTGTAAGAACATACTAACTCACAGGCATTCTTAACACTTAGTTCTGTATCCCCTAATTGTTGTATTCTTTATATTACCTGTGAATGTTTGAAATTAGAGAAATTACTGACAATATCTGAGCATTTTCTGCAAGACAAAGCAAATGATATTGTTCATGTAATAAGTATATTTATGCATTTTAAAACCACAACTCATGTACAATTTAATATTTATTTTTTCTACTTATAAAAAATGTTCCCACCACTCTAATATGTTTCAGATACCTTTATGTTTAATTTTTAGAAGATTATCTAAGTATGAGCACAACCTAGAGAAGTTTTCACTTTGTGATATGTTTTAAAGATAATTTTTTAATGGACTCAGATACTAATTTCATCATAGATTGACTGGTTTCCTGTTATGGCATAACCCCAAACTAAAAAGTGACAGTCATTTCTGAGATGTGTAGCATTCTTCTGGAGGAAGATTATCCATTATAATGTGGGGATATAAATAATATTTAAGACTATGTAATTTAATTCTCTTTTGTTTTCTACAAATGAGAAGACAGAGGCACTGACATAGCTAATAAATTTGTGCTACGTCTCAGCTCTTCCTATTAAATTCTATTGCTCATGGACTTAATATTTATCATATCAGGGTACAAGACAAAATAAAATTTGTGGATCCTTTTCTGACATAAATAGATGAATAATTTTATAAGTCATTATATTGATCTGGTTTCCCTTTCCGGTTTGAAACCTTTTAATATTAAATTTGCTTTATCAAATATTCCTTAGTTAAAATTCCACTTTTTTTTTTAAATTAGGTGTGGTTTCAAAATCGAAGGGCCAAGTGGAGAAAAAGAGAACGTTATGGCCAAATACAACAAGCTAAAAGCCATTTTGCAGCTACCTATGATATATCAGTTTTGCCAAGGACTGACAGCTACCCACAGGTACGGTAAACTACAGAGGCTGCTGATGCAGAAAAATAGATGTGGTTTGTATATTCTTCAGAGCCTGAACATAGACTTCATTGTACCTAATATAATACTCAAAACTGAAAACCTGCAGATGATTTTTTTTCCACGTTTGTCAAATTTTGATTTTTTTTTTCAAATTTTGATTTTTACCAAATGATTTATTTTGTGGTTATTTTCTTTCAGTCTTTCTTCTTGAAACTATTTCATAACTTCTGCCTTTTAGAGTTTGTGATATAATGAAATAGAATCACTGAATGATGAAAGTCTTTCAATTTTACTCTACATTTTAGTATGTAGGCTCTCCTCTATCTCGTGACTACTGTTTCATGAACCATGCTAAAACCTGGTGTTAAAGGTGGCCTTTCCGACCTCAGTTTTACTTGTGCATCTCTTTCTTTTCCTGTGGTTTTTCAGACTTGGTGTTGCCCTTTGCATCAAGGACACATTTAGTCCCTTATGACTTATAGGCATAATTTCAAAAAATTATGCTTAAATGACACTCTCTTCTTAATCGGACCTCTCTTGCCTCATTCCAGAAAGTATTTATAATTTTATTGTCATTTTTCCCTTTAGTTAGGAGAGTGTATATTTTATGTTCTTTGTAATATGTGTAAATGTGTTTCATCTTTCTAATATATTTCACATTACTTTTCTCTGTTATTAATGATATTTAGAACTGTAGTTTTGTTACATGATAAAGAATATGAAAATTATAAGGAATAAGCCATTCATTCTTTCTTTCTTTATTCCGTAATAATATGCATCATAAGAGACTGCTATGAATTCACATAGGAAACTTCTGTCTGGACAAATGCCTTGATAGATCAGTAACTTAACCATGCCAACCCCAAACATAAGGATATTCACTCCTTCAACTGTAAATTCATACTATGTGAGTGTAAATCAGTCCTTTAATTTTATGCTTTCTTTGTGTATTCAGATCTTGTTTGATCTTTAAAAGCCTATTTTGAGAGCTTCAGTTCTCTAAATTCACCTAATTAACTGCTGTAGTTGTGTGTTAAAAAACCTTAGAGAGCACTTGTTCAACTCCCTCATTTTAAATATTTGGAAAAATGCCTGTTTGAGTTACAGAGCTGGTCCACGGTCACCGCAGTGGTTCCTTCAGGGGAGTCTACACAGGGATGCTGCAGCTAAGCCTTTTCTAGAAGGCAAATATTATGACAGCCATTTGCATAAATGTCCCATGTCTGTTGTAAGAAAATACCTCGTTTCTGCTTTATAGTTTATCTTAAGGCAGCTAGCTTGTTTTATACTATTACAATATTAGTATACTTCTGGTTACTTGTCATCATAAGGCTAGTAGAATTTTGTTCACCTTGTGTACCTGAGTCTCAGTTGAGTTTTACACACAATGCTATGGGGTTGTTTTCCTTCTGGGCTCCAAGCTCTGTGAGGTCAGGGACTGTAGTGTTCTGTGGTTGACACTGCTGTTAATCTTACTCTTTTTCCAGGCATAATTTTAAGCAGGTTATATACATTAACTTGTTTAACTCTCACAACCACCTTCTGCGTGTTGTTAATTATCCATGTTTCTCAGATGAGGACCCTGAGGTGTAAACCAGGGAAGTATTTACTCGCTAGTGGTGGAGTCTCAGTTTGATTAGTCAAATGTGATTTCCAGGAGCAAGATTTTAATCTATACCCTAGACCATCTCGCCCAGTGAGGATATTTAAATGTTTGAAGGATTGATAGACTAATACCAAAGAAGTCTAAGACTTGATTGCGTTGTTCAAATCTCCAGTTTAGTTCAGAGGGGAGAAGAATTGTACTGGCAACCAGTGAAACCAAATAAAAAGTACTTGAGGTGGTGTATATTTTATATAATTTTGAACTACTGACTGGATATCTTTAGGAATACAAGTTAACAAATTACGAACTCTTTTCAGATGGACTTTCAGCACTCATAGTCATGTTTATTGCGCTGGATCCTGATATGTCTTTGGCATCTCATTCTTTCTGTTTTCATTTCTTTTTTTAAAAAACTGCTTCTATTTTCTGCTTCTGTACTACTGGGCTATTGGTTGCTTTATCTCTAACGCTTCTTTCTTCTTCAGCGTTTAATAAAACATTTAGAATAGGATCTGGCATCAATTAAATCTTAAAAGGGCATAATATATGCTGACTAGTGTTCTCTTTTTCTTAGGATTATTTTGCTGTTGTGCTATTTTGCCTCATAGTTTTAGATATCAATTTTTAAAAATGAGGTGAGCGGGCAGATAAAATAGGAAAGGATATAGTATATAAAATTACACATTTTATAGTCTTTTTTTTCTCACTCCAACAAAGGATTAAAGAATTTCTTTCCTCAAATAATGAGAATCTTGCACTCATTCTCCCTGTGACTTCTCCATAATTTATGTTATTGGTTCTAGCAAAGGGAATACAGAGAAATTACATTGAATTTATTTGGACAGTGAACTTTATGAAGAATAATAAAAAGAAATACTATAAAGTCCATAGTCTAGCCTGTATTGGTGAGTCATTTAATATTTGGTTGACAAAAAACCTGAAATCAGGTATGATCAGCTCCTTACTGTAGATGTTAGTTAATACCAGGGAAAATAATTCCCTTTCAACTTGAAAATATGTGGTGAGCTTTTCTAATTTTACTGAGAAAAAAATTATCTCAAGGTCAGGTCTCCCATGCTTCAGCCTAAAGGAAATGCTTTTTATCATTTGGCTTCAAAATAGCGATTTATAAAGAAAGGAATAGGAACTGAAATAGAATCTCAACTCAGTGTAGTAAGACATTGAATTTGGTTACTGTTACTAATTAGAGAAAAAAATACTAACTACAGAAAAATTGGAAACTAGAAATTGTTGGAGGCAGAACAGAAATAAGGAATTAACAATTTGGCAGAAAAGCAAAAACATACACCGAAATACATGCAAAACAGATGATTTAGCAAATATTCTCCTTGACTCTGCTCAGAGTGAATAATCACTGTACCTAGCAGAAAGGTATCTATATAGAGCATACGCTTTGTTTGTGAATGGTTATTAATGCTTATTAGAATGTTTTAAATATTTTGTTTCAAATGGTTTTCATCACTCCGAAATAACAGCAGCCATAGTTGCCAAAATAATAACTGACAACTGGAGGCTCTTTTTAATCCAGGCAGGTAATGCTCCTTACAGGTATTAGCTCATTAATTTTGAGCCCAGATTTTCTGAGTTTGGAAGCCTAGTGACCTTTATGCATTATTATCTCCTTAATATATTACTTCATGATACATTAAGTATCAGGTATCAGTTTGGTTATAAATATTGTATCACTTTGAACAACTGGAAAAATACTATTTTTAAATATATACAACAATGATATACAGTAGAGTGTCAACAGCTTTTAGACTATTACAGGACTTTTTTTTAAGTCCCTTTAACTTTAATAGCAAATAAGAACATAAGATATGTGCGTGATCATACCCAGTGACGTACTTTAAAGTACTGTGTTTTGATACATTGAAAATAGCACTTTGAAAAACATGTCTTGTATTTGGTCCACAGTGTCACTTGCAATTTGACAATATTAGGGTTTAACAAATTCATTGTTGTTAAAGACATAACATAAATAGCATTCTTGTCATTTGTGCTAAATCTGTTTCCTCTGTCTTGAAATCCTTTCCTCTCACCTAGAATATCTTCCTTGAAACTTCTGAATCCAGTCAAATCAGTACTTTCTTACTGACATAGTGCTGGGTCGTATAAGGGTCTGCATCCTATTTGCAATGAAAAGTATTAAAAGTATCATCCAGTTCTTAGTGACATTTTGCCTGTATTAGGCAAATTACATATATGCCAGACAAATGAGAATAAAAGTACTGGTTTACTTCAGTAATTCTTTAACACTACATTAGAAAATAAAAATAATCAATTTTTAATAAAATACCTACTTTCTACATTTCTGCTAGTAACTACCTCTGTGGTCTTAAGCAATTAAGTTTTTCTCAGTTTATTTCCAATGGACTAGAAAAGTTTTATGGTTCTTTTCAGCTTAACTTTCTCTTACAATATTCTTTGCATTTTATCAACCAATACATTATATGGTAGCTATTGGTTTAGGAATGGGAGATAATGAATGGTATAGACAAAATCTCATGTTTTGTAGATAAATTACGGACTAGATAAAGTTTGTAATAAATTCTGCAAACATTTCTTGGTATAAAATAGACCCAGTGAACCAGAGATCTAACTAATGTTATCTTGAATTTAAGAAGCAAGAAAGGACCTGTCAACACTATATATGACATCAAAATCAAAGGATATAGCATGTCTGTAACCTCAGCATTTGAGAGACTGAGGCAGGAGGATCACTGTGAGTTCCAGGCTAGCCTAGGCTATACAGTGAGCTCAAGGCCAGTCTGGACCACATGGTGAGACCTTGTTTTAAAAAAAATGCAAAATTTAAACATTTCAAATATTTTGTGTTGAGTAAAATACTTTCTGTTAGGGTGTAAATATTTTGTGGAGTATCGGAACCAATCTTCATTCTTCAAAGGAATATTATTTCTATGCTGTTAGGTTTGGTTTGGATTAAATACCTTAATTGTATGTGCATTCACATTATGTACTAGGTAGGCTACTGGATAAGCCCTTGTTTCATTACTCTTCAGTTCTTGGTGAAGTAGAGGTGTTTGAAGTAGTACTGAGATTGTTGGTAATGTAGATGCTGCTGCTACTGATGATGGTGATGATGATGATATTTCTCTTACTGTTTCTAGATAGGAAATAGAAAATTCCATGTTTGTATTCTCTGGAGTTGAATCCTGGGACTTGAGGAGAGGCAGAGATTAATGCAATGACAGTGAGTTTCACAGTCAGGGAGTCATGCATTCAAAGGCTGACCTTGCCACTTACTGGCTTTCAGATCTTTGCCAAATTAACCTCTAGAAACATTTCTCCTCATTTATAAAACATAGAAAAAAGTGCATATGACATTTGTGAGTATTGAGCAAAATAGTTTATGCAAAGTCCTTAATGATTTTCCATAAATGGTAGTCATTATATCATATCCATTAGTCATCATTAATTCTGTTCTAAAATCCTACTTCTTTAAAATAAGTAGTGAGCCGGGTGTGATGGCTCATGCCTGCAATCTCAGCACTCAGGAGGCTGAGACAGGAGGATTGTTGTGCATTCGAGACCAGTCTGGGCTACAAAGTGAGCTCAAGGCCAGCCTGAATGGCATAGTGAGACCCCGTCTCAAAAAGAAAAGGGCTGGGGATTTGGCTCAGTGGCCTAAGCGCCTGCCTGGCAAGTGTGAGGTCATGAGTTCAATCCCCAGTGCCGCAAAAAAATAAATAAAAAATTAAATAAAATAAGTAGTGTTAAGTATTCCCTTAGACAGTAGCACTTAAATTAATCCAGTCTGAGTAAATTTTACTAAGGATCTACAGAATGGTTAAATACAATCAAATATACCTTGCAGTTTAAATTAGTAATGTTAGGAATTTGAGTATAACTTCACTTCACCGGAATTACTTTTCATGAAAAAAAAAAAGTTTTGTTAAAACATTGAGAAAAAGGATTAAAATTTTTTTCTCACCTAAATGAGGTTCAACTAAGTAAAACTTGAATGAAGTATGTAGTGAGAATCAACTCTGCAATGAAACCCACACAATACCAACATATCAAGAGATGAATTCAAGTTACAGATAATTTGTAGTCATCGTGATATTTAAAAATAGATTAAAGTTGCATAGCATTTTTAATTTAACAGATTATTTCAAATATTGTAATTATGCAGTTTTCCAAAATGAAATTCTAAAGTTTCCATTTAATAGTGATTTTGAAGAAATGTTTCATCTTAACTTTCTTATATTATCCATATCTGTACTAATGTTAAAAATTTGCCTTCATTTAAGCTGCATGAGGAACATGACACCTCTCACTTTCAATCAGTGTGGTATAGCACTTTAAGATCACCTGGAGCAGTTTTTATATTTGGAGAAAATTTCAAATTTTTCAGTTATTTTTATTCTTTTCCCAAATATTCAGAGTAAACCAATATCATTAAAAATGTTGACAACATAGTTATCATTCAGACTGTACACTATGTAATGAATGTTCTTATGTCTATGAAATGATCAGTGAGGTGATCATATAATGATACAGCAAAACTTCTCTTACAATGAATGGAGGGACAAAAATACCACCACCTTTGCAGCTACAGGTCGTATTGATATAGCTCAATTTTTCACTACTAGTAAGTAGAAACTTTTAAAGTTATAGAAAAATAGTTTGTATTAGTGAAACCTGCTAGTTAAATGTAAAAATTGTATACACTTTATATAAATATATAAAGATTATAGGCATCTATGAAAAGTATGTACTGTGAGACATTTTTAGTGGCCACTGAGTGGAAGTGCAGTTAGTTACAAGGAACATTTTTTTTTAAAATCTATTTTGTTGAAATATTTAATTTTTTTATTCAATTAAAAATTTCATAAATTTTTATTTTTTTGAAAGTATAGAAACTTAAGAGATAAGAAGGTCATCCTAAAAAAGTGAAGTATATTCATCTTTTAGATTATAAAAATAAACATTAAATATTGATATTGTGATGTTTAATGTGATTTAATGATTATACACAATAACAGCTTTTGTTTTGCTTTTAGTAGGTAGCCACTGTTAAAGCATTGAATTTAGCCAAATGTGTCATAAGTAGTTAATGTTTTAATAGAAAAGTAAACGAATAAATGGAATAGATTAACAAAATAAATAAGAAAAAATATAAAAGTAAATTACTGCACAGTGCCATTGTTAACTTGTATATATAAAAATGATTTCATGGAAAATAGACAAGAACCAGGTGAGAAAGAAAGTCATCAAAGGCTAGAGGCTCTCTGTGAGCACAGCCTTGGTTTAAAATCTACAAGTCATACTCTTATCATCAGGGTCAACCTTATGTTATACTAAATTCAGAATTTTATATATGACACTTATTTTTATATTTATGTTTACTTTGGATATAGAATTTTACTATGCCTTCCAGGCTGGTCTCAAATGTGTTAAGCTTCATGATTCTATAAATTTTTCTTTTTGGTTATCATGAATAAGTAAAAATAGGTAAAATTTTGTGTCAACTGTCAGTTGATTTCAAAAATCAGAAAAATAAAATTACAACTTTGTTAGTAATGTAAATTTAAGATGAATTATCAGTGGCATTAGGATTTTAAGAATAAATTTAAAACTGGTGTATGAATATTGAACAAAGTGGGAATCTCTATGATTAAAAATATTTTGTGCAAATTAAATTATTTGCAAACTTGATTTACAAGTTTTAGATGCATAGGGAAAACTTCATGAATTTACATTTTATATTTTTTCTTATAATTGAGAATAATTTTCATAGGGTAACTATCAGTTAAAAGTGAACAAAACACTGATGAATGAGCTATCAGGCATACATTAAAATACATGAAAAATAGTATAACAAATGCCTGGAAAATGTTGCATCAGAACGTTGTTACTTGATAATAATAAAGTAGCAAAGCCAAGGGACTATGTTATCCCTTTCTTAAGTGAGTTGACATGGAAAGATTTATTTTGAAGACTGAATGATGGCACTTGGGAGGCTGAGGCAGGAGGATTATTGCAAATTTGAGATCAACCTGGGTTACAAAGTGAGTCAAAGGGAACTGCATAGGGAGACCCTGTCTCAAAAAGACAAAAAAAAAAAAAAAGTAAATAATGAAATATTCCATAAATCATAGTTTTAAATGATCACTATTACTATAAATTTAAGAATGTATTTAACACTAAAGGAAAAGGAAAAACATGATGCTTACAGTAATTACTTACATCTTTGACCTAAAGCATTTTTCAAATATTACTTGAATAATAAAAATTTAAACATTTAATTATTATAAAAATTTCAAATGTTAACATTTCTGATAAAACAATGACATTTGCACTAAAAGGAGAGATACATTTTTCTGCTAAGCAGTTTCTTCTTAGATTATTAGTTTCAAGTGACTTATTTCTAATAGTGATTTTTTTTAATGGAAAAGGCACTCTTCCTTGTTCCAAGTGCTTGTACATATTTCTGGTATGGAATTTTATTCCAAAATCGAAGTGACAATCTGTATTTAATATATGGTCTTTTTGGATTAAGTAATTTCTAATCACTTTGATTTTGTAAGACTATATATCGAAAATATATTTTGGGAGTATTTGAAATATAAATTGATTTTTAAAATCTTTATACTTTTCATACTATTTTTAAATATTTCTGATGAAAATTAGACCTAATCACCAGATACTGATGGTGTGCTCTCAGTATTATCTGCTGTAGTTCCTAAAATATTTTCGGATTGATATATTTAGTGCTTAGTTAATTCAAATTGAGATTTTTTTTCAGGCAAAAAAATCCTGGTGCATGTTAGTCACTGGTATCAAACTCAGTATTTAGGGTTGTACATTTTTTCTTGTGTAAGATTTATTGATAAAGTAAGTATAAAAGTTATTGGGACCCTGAAATTAGCTAATCCTTAAAAAATATTTGAAAGTGAGTAAACATAAGATTTCTATTAGTATTTTATCACCCTAGATTTTATAGGAAAAGACATGCTAGGAAAATATATAAGGGTTTCTTTAAAACTTGAACTGTTTCTGTAGAAATCTGTTTTCATTTTTAAAAGATCACATTAAAATTTGATAAATTATTTAGTGATGACATGCTAATAAAATTTATATAGTAAATATGGAAAAGTATGCTAAGTAATCAATAAATGTAAACATTCTGTTAATGATGAAAAACCAAATCAACTTTTTGGATTTTAGCATGAGGAAGTTATTGGTAGAACACAAGTATTTCTTGGTGAATCCCTGAATTCTTTTAAAACAATGTGTAATTTTACTACCATGGGAGAAGTATGCATTGTGCTGTGTGAGCAAAATGTGTGTATGTATTACAGATGTTGGCAATAGGAGGTAGAAACAGTCTGTTTAAGGAGGGTGAGTAAGTTAAACTCATTTTAATAGAAAAATATTATTACAGCAATTGTTTTGGAGGTGTTTTAAAATTCAGAAAATGTTGTTACTTGTATTGTTTTCACTTTGCTCAGTATTTCTATTAAATTCAAAAGGTCATTATCTCCTAAGTAATACTAACATTAGGATGTAAAATGTAAAATATTATCTTGAAACTGATTTTTATACCATTCTACTTTACAACAAAGACAATCTCTTGTTTCTTTTAGAAGCTTTTTAAAAATTGCTAAAAAAGTAACTACTATAAAGTGAGCAAATACATTAGTAACAGACTCTGGATTTAGTATACTAAAATCTATTTTATACTTTTGGTTAAAAAGAATGTCTCTAAATCAAATTTCTTAGGTAAATGAATGAATATGATTTTCTATCCATGATTTACTATCATAGTTCATTTCATTACAACCATAAACCCTCCATGAAGAGCTCTGAGTATGTGTGTGTATATATATATATCTCCTGCTTCTCTATTGCTTTAAATTCCTTGCAGGAAAAATGAATATTAAATGAATTTGGATTCAGTTTGGAAAGAATCATACAGAACAGCAACTTTCCTTCATAATTCCAAAGTCATGGGATAATTAAGTGTTAACTTTTTATTTGATTAGAAAAACATTAAGGGGCGCATGTTCAAAGTGGAGTGTAGTAATCAGCTGAACTCCCATTCATGCTGATGGAGGCATTTGGCTAAGTTCCCTGGACAGTGCTTTGAACACACCCCTAGAACTTTAAAAAACATTATGAAACATATTTAAACATGGAATATTTTTAGGTTCTCTCTTTTAAACAGAGCAAAGAAGAAAAGTAGACAGTCTTCTTTTTTCTTTTTGAGAAACACAAGAGAATGATGCGAGAAATCTTTTGTAATGTTTCTGTTTTAAAGCTTTTGAATATTTTACAATTTTAAAAGTCTAAAAATATCTCTCAAAATATCATTCAGTGCTAGGTGCTGCCACTGTAGTGTCTGAAATAGTCCAAAACTGAAGAGTCACACAATTTAGAAAAGAATTCCCTTCCACAATTTAATAACAAATAGATTTTTGGAAAGTACTGGGGATTGAATCTAGAGCTTTCCCACTGAGCTACCTATATCCTCAGCCCTTTTGTATTTTTTATTTTGAGACATAGTTTCATTAAACTAATAAATTGTTGAGCTGGGATTTAAACTTCGAATGCTCATGCCTCAGTCTCCCAAACTGCTGGGATTATAGGCATGTGACATACTCCCCTCTAATATTTCTTTCAGTAATCAAGAGAAATTTCTTAATAAGGACTCTCCGGTTGACAAGTAATACACAGTTTTAGTTAGTGCAACTTGTTAGATTTCAGCACACAGTTTAAAATTATCACCTATATAAGATCAGAGTTTCTGCGTGGATAAAAGAGCACTAGAGAATGCATACCTTGACAACTGCAGATTTAGTCAACTGTGTGCTCAGACAACTTTGTTGTATAATCAAGTTTCACCTTCCAGTATTAACAGAAATAGATGGGTTTAGAGCAAAGATGGTAACTGTTACATTTCTTGTACAGTAGTCGAACAATACTTAGTATATGGTATTTGTTGTAGATTCACTATATTGATAAGGGTGACAGTTGTTGACAATTCAGACATATTAAGAGGAATATGATCAAAAAGATAGTCTAATAGACATGTAATATAAGAAATATTTGAAAAGAGTAGGCATATTTA
>RJWT010023869.1:0-16667 GCA_004365215.1 Cuniculus paca | reverse complement strand
ATTTATTATCACATATATTATGTATACCCCTGACCACAGATCTTCTATGCCTTCATTTATTTATTTATTTATTTATTTTTGTACTGAGAATTTAACTCATTACCTCACACTTGCTAGGCAAGCACTGTGCTGCTGAGCTATATCCTCCAGTAACTCTTTCATTTATATCTCCTAAATTTTAAATAGAATTTCACTTAGTTATGAATATTAACCTGATCATCAGTTATGGTTAACATTTGTTGAGGATCAAGTATCTGCCAGACACTATGACTACTGTTGAGGCAATTTACCTTAGGCCCTAAGCATCCTTGATTCTTTTTGCTGTGTATACCAAGAATGCAAAGTTCTGACTATCCTTTAGACAGGCCATTTCTCAAGGTTGTGTCCACAGCTGGTCCTTAAAGAATAAGGTAATAGCTCCCCTTGAACAAAGTTCTGGCTTCTATCCTTACTATATTTACTATATATTGGATCATTGTTAATTCTGGACCTCTTTATAAATTCTCTTGTCAGCACTCTCTATTTCATATACTTCCATGGCTTTTAAACTGCTCTACACCTGTGCTTTTTAGAACACTCCCTCTGCCTGTAAGCCACTGTGATTCACAACATCAAGCCTCAGCTGAGGCTCCAACACTTACGACTTCTTTTTGTTTGTTTTGGGGCAACTCTTCCTCCCATTCTCTTCAGATGTTAAAACTTCACTCCTCCCTCAAAGCCTCTTCTCTAGCTCTTTGGCTCCCTTATTTTATAGAAAGCTTAGAAGCTCCTGGAAACAACTCGATAAATTGCACTTCATGTATATCCTTAGAGATGGATCTAGAACACTGCTCCACCTCCTTAATTAAAAACATGAGCTGTTCCAGTCAAATACTTGCTTCCTATGATGGTTAATGGTGTCTGTGAACTTTATTGTATTAGGAAATGCTTAGTAGATAAAAAAGCATGTCTGGTTTTATCTATGGAAGTGTGCAGAGATTATTGGCAGGTAGGCTGGAAAACTGATGAAGAAAACCCAAACTGATTTTGGGTGGCACCATTCAATAAACTTATAGTCTGTGTGGAAGGAGAAGGAAGAAGAAAACAAATGGACTTATTTGAAAAGCTCCATTCTGCTTGAGTGTGTCTTTTGTTACCACCAATGTCTATGGAAATCAGGCTCCAGCTTCTTCAGCCCTACATTTTAGATTCATACCAGTAACTCTCCACAGAGCTCCCAGGCCTTTAGCTCTAGAGTGGCTGGTGTTCCATCCTTTACCCCTCTTGTTTTATAGCTTCCAGCTTCTTGGACTAAGCAAATATTAGAAGATCCTCTGGCTCATTGATGTGCAGATAGCCACTGTGAACACTACCACCTCAGATCCCGTAAGCCCACCTAGGAAGAAAAGTACCCGACACTCATAATGTAAAACAAGGTTTACTTTTGGCTTATGGTTTCTATCCATAGTCAGCTGGGTCCAAGGCAGAAACAGGATGGTAGAGAGGCATAACAGAGATAAAGTTACTGAATCAGGAATCAAAAAGAGATGGGGAGAGCCAAGAATAAAAATACACTTTTCCATGTCATGCTCCCAGTGACCCACCTCCAACCAGGCCTCACCTCCTAACAGTACACTCAGCTGTTATCTTATCAACAGGTGAATCCACTGATGAGTATAGCACTTCAATGATCCAATCACCATCCAAATACATGAGACTTTTGGGGGACATTTTACAAATAAACTAACATTCTGCTGATGATGTCCAAAACACTGAAGTCCACTGCATTATTCAAAACATTCTTAGCCAATTTCTAAGAGTTAAGTCTTAACAGTTCCAGCATTGATGAAAAGTCAAAACCCAAAGTCTCCTCTGAGATTCAAGGCAAATTCTTTGCTGAGCCCCCTATAAAAATCAGAAGGAAAGTCAAATACTTACAACATACAATGATATAGGGTAAACATTCCCATTTCAAAAGGGGGAAATAGAAATAGGGCCAAAGTAAATCTAGTCCTTCAAGGGCAAATATTAAATCTTATAGCTCCGTATCCAGCTCTGTGGGCAGGTTTTGATGAGATGTGAACTCCAAAGTGCTCGGGCAGCCCTGCCTCTTTGGTCTTGCTGAGAAGCTCTACATGGCCCCTCTCTTTGGCTGGCTTCACTCATCCAATGGCTTTTCTCAGCAGATGATCCATGTTCCTGGCATCTCCAAGAACTTGGAATCTCCACTGCACCTTCAAGTTTAATCTTAGCCTTACATACTGTCCTCTCATGAACTTCTGGCAGGGACTGTGACCTTGTACACACTTTTGGATTGTCTCCCAGGCCTTCTTCTGAAATCTAGGAGGAAACCTCCAAAACCCCATGACTCCTACATTCTGCATGCTTGTAAAATCAGTACTGTGTAATGATTCCAAGTTTTTCACCAGGTTGAGTGGTAGCTATGCCTTCCTTGGATTATGGCTGCAGCAACCTCTGAATGGCTGAATGGCAAGCATGGGAAAATGAATCCCCGGAAACCATTTCCCAGGTGGTTCTTTTTTTGTCTTTTTGAGACAGGGTGTTGTTATGCAGTTCAGGCTGGTCTTGGGCTCACTTTGTAGCGCAGGCTGGTCTCGAACTTGCAATGATCCTCCTGCTTCAGCCTCCCAAGTGCTGGGATTACAGGAGTGCACCACCACGTCCCGCTCAAGGTGGTTGTTTTTGAGCAGGCATCTCAGGACCTCTTT
This sequence comes from Cuniculus paca, assembly GCA_004365215.1. Taxonomy (NCBI): domain Eukaryota; kingdom Metazoa; phylum Chordata; class Mammalia; order Rodentia; family Cuniculidae; genus Cuniculus; species Cuniculus paca. The sequence continues at coordinate 13,959 of RJWT010023869.1, read as the reverse complement.
TCTTAAAAGAAAACATCACAATTTTCCATCCTTGAACTTGTGATGGGTGGGGTCTTTCTGATTCCTGAAATATCTTCAAGCCATCTTTCCTATTGTCTTGACACAAAATACTTGGTTTCTTTTTAATGATAATTTTGCAGCAACCACACTTTCCTAGCCACAACTTTGTAGACACTTCCTTTCTGATAAATTTAAAGCCCTTCTTCTGATTCTCATTGTAGATCTTCATAAAAGCAGCCACCAGTAATCATGCCACAGCCTGAACATTGTGCTACTTTGAAATTTACTCTGCTAAATTTTTTAGTACTTCAGCCAGGTCTCAACCTCTAATGGTACTTTTAGCTACTGATCTCATCAACAGATAAATCTACTATAAGTATAACATCCCCTTAATCCAATTACCCTTCAAAAACATGAGCCTGACAGGGGGAGGGCAGAATTTTAGAGCTAAACCATAGCAGTGGTTCTAGAGAAAAAGAATTATAAGGATGAATTTCTTTAATTGGTTTAGTGTTTCCTGAACTTGAGTTTCTATCGTGAAACCTAAATTTGCCATAATCTCTCCTCTGGTAATGTAAAGCATAGTGATAGGCCATGGTATGAACTATTTAAAGAAATATGCAACTTAGATCCATTTAATACTCCTAATTCTCCATTTGTGAGATGCATTTGTGAGAGATTCTATACATGATATTTCTGCACATTTTTGCAAGACAAAAATATAATGTTAGCTGGTTGCTCTTAGGATCTCTGGACAAAGTAATACTCAAAGTAAAACTCATAGACTCAATTTCCAGCCTCATATATGCATAAACAGCATAAAGTTATCCTGAAGGAGAATCTTTTCTCTTATAGCCACAGGACTGAAATTGTCAAAACACAAGTCCTCATTATGCAGTTGGATAAGTTACAGCACAAGTTTAGCACTCAGCCATGAAGGATATCTGTAGTTAAAGTGATGGCACTGATCAGAAAAAATAAAATCTTGTAAATTGGGATGGAGAGCTTTGGGAGGACTCTGATGAGGCTGGGGACATTGAACTCCAAAATTCTGAGTTTATCTTGCTAGAAAAAGTGACCTCCCCACCGTCAGTGACAGAGTCATCCCTACCTCCACCCACTGTAGTGTAGGCCTTTGCACCTCTGACTGAGGAAATTAATCCTGCATTGCCTGTGGAAGCAGTAGTACCATCCCTGATGCAGTTACCAACCAAAATAGTGGTGATACTGCTTAGAACATATCTTCACTACCCACTTTTTCCTCTAGACCTATAAACAGTCTCAAATCTCAGAAAGCATCTAGAGATAAGATGTATAGCATGGCCCATAAAGAGGTGTACTACCCTTCCAAAGAACTACTTGTGTTTTCTAATTCATATAAGCAGAGATATGAGGAACAGGTATCAGAAAAGATTTTAAGAATGTGGGGTAATAGTGGAAAGTACATAAAACTGAATTTCTTAATATGGGCCCTGTCTTAGTCACTTTTCTTATTGTTGAGAAAAAATACCCAACACCCAAAGTTAAAGGAGAAAAGGTTTAGTATAGCTAACAGTTTGTAGAGGTTTTGGTAGTTGGCTGGCTCCAAGGCAAGGTGGCGTGGGAGAGGAGAAACAATTAGTGGCAAGAAAAAGGCAGCAAAGCAGCAAACAGTTAAGTAGTAGAGCAGTAAATGACAGCAGCATTCCTCTTTCTATCCCTTATATTCTATCCAGGTTACATGCCCTTAGAATGGGATCACTCACACCCAGGGTTGGCCAATTTATTATCCACACCCAAGCCTATACCAATCAATCAGTGGACTAATTTGGTAATCATGCACTCTTGATCCCAGCATCACACAGTGAGTACCAGCATCACATACTCTATATCCAGCCACCTCCAGAAAGGTCCATCTATGACCACATGAAGCTTTGGGGGGACATCTAGACACAAGCTATAACAGCACCTTTAAGTGGAGTGAAACATTGAGCTCCTGATATGATACCACTTCCATCATGGAAGGCATAGTGTTTCATTCTTTCTGCAATAGACAGACATTCTATATAAGGGATTGTTTTCCCTGTATATAACACTCCTGTCAAAACTACCATCTGTGGAATTACAGAATACTCATTCATTGTCATGGTATTCCACAAAGCATTATTTCTGACCAAAGAATGCATTTCACAATCAAAGAAGGGTGGCGTTGGGCTCATGCTCATGGAATTCACTCGTCTTACCATGTCATGCACCATCCAGAAGCAAATGAATTGATAGGATGGTAGAATGGTTCTTTGCAAATGCAATTGCAATGCCAGCTGGTATTGCTGGAGCTAGGTTCTCCAAAAAGCTTTATATTTTTTGATTCAGCATCCAGTATGTGGTACAGTTTCTCCCATAGCCAGGAACCGTGAGTCCAGGTACCAAGAGGTTGAAACAGAGATGGTACCATTCAACATTACCCCTAATGATATATGAGTAAAAATTTTTCTTCCTATTCCTAAGTCTTCATGTGTTGTTAGTCAAAGAAGTCTTAATTCATGAAGGAAGAGCTTTGTGCCAGGAGACAAAACAGTGACTCCTTGTGTCTCTAAGTCAATAGGCCAAAAAGGGAGCTATGGTGCTGGCAAGTGACCTTGACTACCAATGGGAAATTTGACTACTACTCCACAATACAGGAAAAGAAGAGTATGTTTTGGAATGAAGGAGATCCCTTAGGGATCACTTATATCTATGAGGAACTACCTAACCCAGTACAAGCAGTATGATAAATGGCCCGGACACTTTAGGAATGAGGGTGTGGGTCACCCTAACAGATAAAGAACCAAAATCTACTGAGGTGCTTGCTGAAGGCTGAGGAACTACAAAATGGCTGGTAGGTAAAGGTAATTATGAATACCAGCTACAATCATATGACCAGTTGTAGAAACAAGGATTGTAGTAGTTGTCATGAGAATTTCTTTGCCATTTCATTAAGAATGTGAAAGTGCGTATATACACATTGATAAAGTAGATATCTGTCTTTTCTTCGTATTTTTATGCCATGTAATATAACATTTATTGACTTAATATTGGTACTGAAGTATTAAATCTACATTATATTTGAACTATAGAATTTTAGAAGAGTAAACATCACCCAAGTAAAAGCCTTTGGCTCCTATGCTCGGGAAGGAATTAGTATATTTTCAGTTGCATGTAGGATAATTGTATCATGTTAGACAGAATTATGAGCTTTCTGTTGTCTTTATTTGAAGATTAAGTATGGTTTAAAGAGGTAGGCTTGGTTGTCAAATTGGTAGGGGGAGGATTGTGATGGTTAATGGTGATTGTCAACTTGATTGGATTAAGAAATGACTAACAGACTAATAAAGGACACTTCTGGGTTCCAGAGATTATCTACATGTGAGCCAGAAAACTCATGGGGAACACACACCTGCTGTGGGAGGAACAAACCAATAGGCTTACAGCCTGGATAGAATGAAAGAGAAAAAAAAAAGAAGAAGAAGAAGTTAGCTTGTATTTTGAAAAGCTGCATTTTGCTTGAGCAGGTGTGTTTTTTCACTAATGCCAATGCCTGTAGACATCAGACTCCGTGTTCTTCAGCCTTTCAATGTAGACTCTTACTAGTGATTTTCCATAGAGCTTCTAATCCTTCAGTATTGGGTTGTTGTGGCATCCTTGGTCCATCTTGTTCTGTGGCTTCCAGCTTCAGGGTGGGCAGCTAAAGGATCTTCTTACTCTCTAGTGTCCAGACAGTCATTGTAGATTATTCTGCCTCTAATCTTGTAAACCTATCTAATGAATCTCATATATATGTATATATATATATGTATATGTATATATATAGTATAGAATATAAACTGTATATATTTCCATATGTGTTCTCACACATATATAAGATATATATATAAATCATCTCTCTCTATATATAATCTCTATGTTCCTCTAGACAACTAACCAATACACTCCCTTTACTTCAAGATTTTGATCCACTCTCTGCCCACCCATCATCAGCCAAATTATACTCAAATCCCCCATGCCTGTAAACAGCCTTAAATTCACAATATGAAAACAAAGTCTTATCCTCAAGCCTCCTCCCCTTGAATCTCTTCTCCCATTTCTCTTTCTCTCAGCCAAGATGAGGTTTTCTACCTCCTCACTGCCCACTCTCTACTCGACTAAGCTTCCCAACCATTGCATCATGCAAGCGCTCTGCCAGAATTCAGCTAAGATCTCCTCATAACACTTCTCTTTCTTTTCAGCACACCTATGCCACAAAGAGAGTGGGAGAAAAAGTTAATCAGAAGTGGGGGTAGGAAAGCTGGGCTGTTGCTGAGTAGGGCTGGTTGTCCCTTCCAGTTGAGGGACACAACCTGCTAACATGCCAGATAACCTGGCAGGATAAAACCACAAGAATAAATACCTCAATATCTTCGTTTCCTCTTACCTGTTATTGGTCCACGCCTTGACCATACTCAGCTGAAAGAAGCAGAGCTCCATCTTATAGTGTACAAGTCAAGCTGCTCGGCTAAAGATAGTAGGCTGGATGGGGCAGGTGGAGAGAGTCTTTACAGCACAATTTGGGCTTGTTTTCTGTGTCTCGTAAATACCTGAAGCCCACAGCATAACACATTCTATGAGACAGTCTTAGCCATATTCTTTTTCAAAACTTTAATAAATAACCTAAATTCTTATCTCTGTTAATAAGGAAAGGGGAAGGCAACACACACAGTGATTAAAGTACATTACAGAACGTAGAATCACAGATGAAACAAGTAGCTTTAGATTATTAACATAGATACCACTTAAACTTCTAAGATAATTCCAAACCACGTAATTGTTGTTCTTAAATGATCATAAGATGTCAAATGTTATTGTGTAAAAAATTAATGTTTGAAGAAGCCAATGAACTAATAAGTTGCTTGTAATCCCTGATCTTCAAAGAGGATTTGTTCAGTAATTTGTCACATAAGGAAGAGAGAAGCAAAATGCCTTTCGGTTTTGGTACAACTTGCTCAGTTTTTGATACCATTTTCATCATGTACTTATGTATTGTGGAGAAATATACAGCATGTCCAATTCTTTTGTTTAACTTTTATAGAAATACATTTATCTTAAGGTGGAAGAGTCGAGTATTACTTGACTTCATGGCTTCCCTTATCTGTACCCTTTATAGACATTTGACCTTTTTTATGTGTCACAGGCAGACATCAAATGTGCGAGTAGAAAGGAATTTTAACTAAGCCTCATACCAAAAATCTACAGGTGCAGCTAAGGTGCAAGAAGTATTACCATAGATACATAAATATTACCCAAGACCAAGCAGCAATGAAAATTCAGATTCCCATCACAATGAAAAGGGGCCACTTAAATTGTAGAGAAAATCTACCTCTGAAGTCTATTTCATTGCTAAGGGGCTCTTTCTGTTGGAAGTTGCCTGGAGAAGTTCATGCTGCTTGTTGCTGAGAATTTCAGTGTCTGTACTAGAAATCCAACCTCTGACTCTAGTTGTTGTAGTGCTTTGACAACTTGAGTGACAATATTCCACAGGCAGGATTCTGTTACCCTGCGGTCAGCATCCAGGGAAAGAGCTCTCCTTCTTGGCTACAAACAGGATCAAATTAAAATCAAGCCTCAGATCTCATCCATTGGTATTCTTTATATGCCATACTGGATTTTTACATCCCTTGAATGGGGTTTTAAGATATTTTGGCACAAATTCACAAATTGCGTGTCTTTATTTTATCTGATAGAACCAAATTCCTAACATTCAAATGCATTAACTTGCCATTGATTTTATGTAAAAGTCACACTTTTGAAGTTCACCTTTTTTTTTTTTTTTTTTTTTTTTGCAGCACCGGGGATTGAACTCATGACCTCACATTTGCCAGGCAGGCACTTAGGCCACTGAGCCAAATCCCTAGTCCTTGTCTTTTTGAGACAAGGTCTCACTACACTGTTCAAGCTGGCCTTGAGCTCACTTTGCAGCCCAGGCTGGTCTTGAACTCACAATGATCCTCCTGTCTCAGCCCCCCGAGTGCTAGGATTACAGGCATGAGCCACCATGCCCGGCTTGAAGTTCACCTTATTAATCAAGCTGTTGGTGTATATTGGGCTCTGGATAAAGGCAGTGCACACTAGTTGCCTTTAGACTCAGAGAACGGGCTTCCCAATGAGCTTGCCCGGCTGCGTTCCCAGTGGAAATACCTGCTGAAGCTGGGCTGCAGCTCAACCTCACTGGACACAGACATATGAAACCACATGGTTTGTACTATATAAGTGTATCTCGATGTAGTCAAAGGATTTTCTTAGATGGCGCCCTAGAGCTCTTCATTTCTTCTCTCAGCACCTGAGTGCTGCAGGGATGTGAGCCCGCCCTGACTCACTCTTGTGGCCAGGAACTTCCCCCACCTTCTCACTCCATCATTTCCAAGTCCCTTTTCTTCATAGTCTGCTGCTCTTTCCATGCTGCCTGTCTTTCCTGCCTCAAGGCCTTTCCCCTTGCTTTTCTCTCTGCTTAGAGTACTTTTTCCTTGACTCTGTACTGGCCTATTTCTCATCCTTTAGTTCAGTGGTGGTGAAGCTATGGCATTTGTGTTGTTTTTCTTTTACAACAAAAGATGTTAATGTTTGAGTTGTCTTTTTCTAAACTAAAACTTCAGTGTTCAGGTTTAATTGCCATGTAGGCACTTTGTGATAAATAAGTCTGCTTTGGGCTGCAGTTTGGGCACTCATTTCTGAAAGGTTTGCCAACATGGCTTTAGTTTTGAGCTAAAATGTCACCCCATCAGAATAGCTTTTCTAGGCTAATCCACTTAATTCAGCTGACTTCTTAGGATGTAAGCCAGACCATTAGCTACTTCACATTTTTCACGTTCTGAAAACTGTTATTTTGATTATTTTTTGTAGTAAGTCATGAGGTCAGGTATCATGTCTGTCTAGTTTACTGCCTCCTCAGTGATTTGAATGGGCCCTGTTTATGCCATGAGTATGGGGTCTTCAGAAAATAAATATTCCTTTACCTCACTAGGCCCTTCATCCTTCACTTTCAACAAGTTTCCTTCACTGTGTTTGTAATACTAGGACTGGTAGCCTTCCACTTTAAGGATTGTACAGGATCGTATTGTCCTGGAAGTTACTGTGTCAGTTACAGGTTTTTAAATGAGAATTCCAAATTCACCTTTGTTTCCCGGTCTGTGGAAACAAATTTTGACACTTTAAATACAGTGTATAATTATGAATTGCATAATGATGTTTTTTGGTCAGTGATGAATGAACCTTTTACATGACAATGGCTCCATGGGATTAAAATGGAGCTGGGAAAGTCCTATCACATAGAATTTCTACTGTATTTTTTCTATGCTTAGATGCACAAATACTTATCATTGTGTTACAGTTGCCTACAGTGTTCAGTACAGTACTGTGCTGTACAAGTTTATAGCCTGGGACCAAAAAACTGTACCATATAGCTGAGGCGTGTAGTAGGTTACATCATCTAGGTTTGTTTTGTTTTGTTTTTTTAAATACACTCTCTGATGTTCTCACGGTAACAAAATCACCCAATGACATGTTTCTCAGAACTTTCCCTCTGTCATTAAGAGACCCATGACCCTATCTTATTTGGCCAAGTGGCTCAGTTTTGGGCTTGGCCCATAGAGGGCACTAGAGACATTGCAAGGAAAAGGATCTTGCTTCCAGATTTCTAGTTTACTCTCCACAGATTCATTAGAAGAAAGTAACCAAATAGAATATTTACCCCTAGACTATAGGCAGGTGGCACTTAATGGATATAATGGAATAACAATGGGTTTGTAGTTTTAAATTCTTTCATAAGAATTCAGCATCTCAACAGAACTTTCTTGTATGTCTGACCTGGTACCAACTCATTTGTTAACAGTTTCTTCTAATTTATTAAAATCTATTGAGCTGTGGCAGAGACTTCGAGCTTCTAGGTCTTATACAATGCTCCAACTTATCTAAAAGGTTCTGAGATGTACAGTTCACTAAAATGAGTCTCTTGAGTGCCCTTGTGCCTGCTGTAAGCCTTCTAGTAGACCCTACAAAAGAATATGATTTAAGTCCAAGTTGAATTTCTTCATTGAAAATAGAAAAACTACAAGCAATATAGTAAGCGCAAAGTTACATATTCCATTCATAAAAAATATCAAATAAACAAGATGTGACACAGACAAAATGTAATTATCTAGTCCCAAAAATGAATGAAATTCTAATATATGCTACATCATGGAAAAACATTGAAAACCTATGCTAAGCTGTTCTGTAACTTTCCAAAAGAGACATAAAAGACATGTCTGGACTAGGATGGCAGCAACAGACCAAAAAAATAACTCAGACAAGTCCAGCTTGGCAAATAAATGAGTTTATTAAGTATTATTAACAGAATAGTGAATAGCTTATGGGCAGATACACTATCAAAGTCATCACCTCCCACTTACCAACCTCTTACTTATATAGGGCTCTAAATTACACAGCAAAAAGCAAAGAACTAGAACCAAAATACCTGGGAAGAATTATGTGGTCATGTGTACTCCATTCTCATCCTTATCGAGAATTTCCTGGTTTCAGCAACACCATAAAGTCACAGTGAAGGATGTCTTTGTTTTGCTGCAGTCTGGCACACAGCCTTAGCGGGTTGTGAGAGCCCACAGGTCAGCTATAAAACAGTGTCACCCTGACTAGGGCTCAGAGAACTATTATCTCTACACAAGTCAAATAAGCCAGACTCAGAAAAACATGTATAGTATCAGTACAGGTAGCTCAGTTGGGGTTAGGAGATCACCCTCCTCCATCCACTTAGATTTGGCAATGCCCCAGAGTCAGTCCTCCTGGTATAAAGGAGTATCTTAGTCTGTTTGGGCTACTATAACGAAGTACCACAGGCTGAGTAGCTAATAAGCAAATATAAAAATCTGTTTCTCACAATTCTGGGTGCTGGGAAATCCAAACTAAGGTACCAGCAGATTCAAAGTCTGGTAAGGGCTCATTCTGTAGCTTACATAGAGCAGTCAGTCCTCTCCCTGTGTCCTCACATAGCAGAAGGGACAAGGGAGTTCTCAGGGGTTCCTTTTATAAAGGGTCCCTTCACCCTCATGACCTGATCATCTGAAAAGTGCCACTTTCAAACACCATCACAAGGGACTAGGCTTAAACATGAATTGAGGGGCGTGGACATTTCATCTCTAATGGGACAACTTAAACCCACATGTAGGCAAGAATTTTCAAACTGAGCCTTGCAAGAGAGTAATCCTTGAGATACGGTTACCCTGAAGTGGGTTAATCTTCTTCCGAGTCCAATTATTTTGTGCTAGAAATTGTAATGCATTCTTGCCATGGTAAAACATGAGAGATAAGGCCATTATATTCCCCACACCACTATGCAGCTCAGGTTTTGGTAGGGTCAAGGCTGGCTTTGGTAGGGTCAAGGCTGGTTTGGTAGGGTCAACTGTCAAATGATTAGCTCATCTTCCATGTTTGACCCTGGATTCAACACACTCACCCACCTTCTGGTGACAGTGGGCTTAATATTTCCTTGAAATCCTCCTGTTACTGAAAAGATTCTTTTCAAGTTCTTGGTGTCCTTAACATATAAATCTACAAGACACACAGAAAAGGTAGCAATCATTTACATTTTTTGAAGGCGAAGAAAAGAAATTGCTCTGCAAAATGAGAGTGGGCTGGTGAACAGACTCACAGCAGCCACGAGGACTCTCGTACACGAGATTCCTAGATTGCTTTCCCCTGTGAAAACCAGGCTTTTCGGACAGTCATCCTGTCAGAAACTCAGCTGGCCTGCTTGGTTTTGCACCAGATGAAAATGAAGAATCAGAAATGGCACTTTTCTGATTGGTCCTGTGTTCAAGGTTTGGGAACTGCACAGTCGTGCTGAACTCTGTGTTGCGTGCTTCTGTCCTGGTCTCCATGATTGAAAAACACTTCATAGTTGTTTAACTGGTTTGCATTGGCCTTAATTTCCTACCTCACCTCCAGTAAAACCCAGCTCTCCCACTTCATAGCCATATTAATTTGTGATCCCATGATAGCCATATTGATTTGTGACACCACAATAAACAATGTATCCAAAACATTTTTAAATATTTTAGTTTATTTTTGCAGTATTAGGAATTGAACCCAGGGACTTTGCAGTGTACATCCCCACAACCCCCCTTTTTTTTTTCAGACACAGTTTTACTAAGTTGATAACTAGCTCAGGCTAGTCTTGCATTTGCAATCCTTCTGCTTCAGTCTCCAAAAATGCTGCTATGACAGATGTGTACTACCACACTAGGCTTGTTTTTAAAATTTTAATGTGCATCATCAAACTAGAGGAATAATTGGGCTTCAAAGTAAAATTTAAGACAGTGAATAGGATAATGGTGGGTCTCCATACTATACTTATATAAATGAAGAAGAAGGAGAAAAATAAAAATGGAAAGTAACTGACAATTATAGACTCAATTATTCTGCTAATTGTAGGGTAATAATGGATTTGAAGACAATGTCAAAGAAGTTTAACACTTTTGAACATGAAAGGCAAACATTTGGGGTAAATCTACAGGTGGCCCATGAGCTCTGAATCTGCTACTTACTAGCTAGATAATCTCAGGCAGTTCAGTAAACTATGAAATGGAGAGCATACGGGACTACAGAACACCATTTCTGAAATACGCTAGATGATCAATAAATGTCGGGGAATAATAGTTCTGAGTCCCCACTGAGTTAGAATTTATACCTCACAAATGCTTCAGAGTTACCTCTAACCTTGATGTTGAGGACAGGGATCCAGCACAAAATCGAGAGACTTTTGACAGCATAATCACAGTAACTGCTAATTCTCTAACTGCTCTTCTTGTTCATCTATATCCCACAATGTCTGATACACAGTAGGCACTCAATAAACTTTTGCTGAATTAAGTCTGTAAACCGAACTTCTTAACTCATTCTTAAGAAACGCTGATCTTCTGAAGAAGATAAGAATTACAGAAACATCACCTGATGAAACTCGCCAGAAGGAAAAGTTTTACACAAGATGGTCCAGGCTTCAAGAATGATCCTCTGGAAAAGGAAAGGATGGGAAAGGGCCGAGAATACTGGGAAGGCTGAAACCCAGTGGGCCTGGAGAATTTCTGGGTTTTTTTGTTTGTTTGTTTGTTTGTTTTCTGACTCACGCAGAGGCCTGAGTGCACTAGTTCATTGAATCAAAGAATGTCAGCATGAAAATTTAGAAATTATGCAGAAATCCTTAAGCCCACAGAGGATACATGGCTTAAAATCAAATAAATAACAAAAGAACTAGGGCTAGGAGCCCACAGTAGACTCCCTTGTTCAGTGTTTTTTTTTTTTTCAAGACAATATAAGGGCTTATAAAAGGGTATTCTTATGGTTAATACATTGTGTCAACTTGAGAAGTTTAGAAGTTTAACTGACTCAGCAGGGAGCCAGGGCTCTTACTTTGTAAACATCCTCATCCTGTGCAAAGGAAGGCAAGGACATTTTGTGAGTGTTACACCCATCCTGAAGGTTTTGGTGAGGGAGGTGGCCTGTGTACAATATAAGGGAGGAGAAGAGGCTTGTTTGCCTTCTTTTACTCTGGCTGCTGCCTTCAAGTGTTGCCTCAGAGCCATGCCACCCTGCCTTGGAGCCAGCTGATTATAAACTGCAACCACCAAGAACTGTAAGCTAAATAAATCTTTTCTTCCCTAATTTTGCGCATCAGGTGTTTGTCTCAGCAACGAGAAAAAAGTGACCAAGACAGGTATTAATGAAGGCAATATATGTATTTGTTTTATTTTGCTTTGTTTGGGGTTTTGTTTTGTTTTGTGGGTTTTTGTTTCTTGGTTTTCTTTCTTGGAGATGGGGTCTTGCTATGTAGTTCAGGCTGGCCTTGAGCTCACTATGTGGCACAGGCTGGCCTCAAATCCACCGCAATCCCCCTGCCTCAGCCTCCAAAGTGCTGGAATTACAAGTGTGCACCACCATGTCTGACTGTGAGTACAGTTTTTAATGTGTTTGGAACAAGGAGAATTGAAAGGGATGGGCCACTTCCCAGGTCAGAGGGTATAGTGTTGATAAGTGAGAGTCTTATTTCACATTATCTTTCCCTATCAAAGAAACTGATCTTCAGCACTGATAAAAGTGTAGTCTAAAATAGTTGGCAGGTAATTAAGTTTTAAGATAGGGGAGAGGATAGAAAGCCTAATCAATTTAATTGAATGTAAGCTCCGGGCCAAAAGACATTCCTCTTCAGACTACTGAGAGAACTTGCAACTGTAGCATTTCTCTGGGGAAGAGCATTGCCAAACCTTCAGGAAGGGTTAATTATTGCAAACTTTTCTGCATCCATATTCAGCAGTTTCCAGCTACCATGTGATTTGGGCTCCACTTGAGATAATTCCTTCCTTTACAGAATCAGAGTTGTTAAAGACTGAAACAGAATAAAATGAAACATTGAAACCAATAAAAAAAAATTTAAGAGAGATTGAAAAGGTCATTCATTTAGCATTGTTTGAAAAAATCTGAATAAAAATCTAAATACAAAACAGAGAAGATGAGGATTAAGAATAATTCATGTACAAAGGTTCTGTAAACTTGGCGGACTCCAATCTTGCATCTTTGTATGACACAGCAGCAACCAAAATGACTAATGAAATCTTAAAAGCATTAATAAAGGCGAGGGGTTCAGAATAAACAGAGCATGGCCTTTAGGACTCTTTTTTCAGGCGGACGTCATCTGTAGTATTGTGTTCAGCTCTGTTGGTGTCCCGGCAAGGATAAATAATACAGGATCTAGAAACCATGTCAGGTGAGTGTAATAGACTTGGGAAATGTTCATTTTGTAGGACTGTTCAATTTTAGCGACTAAACTGTGAAGGAGGCAGTCATTTTTCTATGTCAGTTTGTAAGACAGAACTAAGATTAATTAGTTCTAAACAAACTTATCTAACGAAAGAGAAAGAAAGCTAGTATTGGTTGAATGTCCAACATCTGTCCCTTCCTGTGCTAAGTGTTTTGCATTATTTTATTAAAACATTTCAGAAATAGATGAGTATTTTTAGGGTGGTGAGCTTCCACGCACCGGAAGTCATTTCTCTAGCTCAGCGCTGTTCATTTTGAGCTGTTCATTTGTGATCCCTTTTTTTTTTTTCCAAGACTCAGGAATGCTGTCCAGGTCCTTCTGGAGCCAGTTTCTCACTTGTAGGCAGGTTGTCTGGGGGTAGCAAAGGCTCCTGTGATTTGGCAAGATGGATTTCCCAAACAATTTCAAGGTTCCAAATTCCTCCTGGAGGGCTATAAAAGAGGGCCATCTCATCCATATTCCCCAACTGCCTTTTTCAACCAGTCTCAAACATTGGGCTGGAGGGCTATGTCTGTGGGAAAGACTGAGAGTGGTGGGGAATGCAGAAATTTCTTGGATTTGTGATGGATATGTGACAGCAGATGGAATGGGCTCGAAGGTTCTCTGTGAATACATTTTCTGGCTAGTAACAGCCATTCCCTTCACATTCACTGGTAGCCCTAGAGTCACTTGAGCTGAAACCCTTCTGCATAGGGATGCTCTAGCAAGTGAACACGATGCATCAATCAGGGGTCTGTGCTGACTGAAACCAGAATTCCACTCAGGATTCCAACACAGAGATGTTTTCTAATGAGATGTGAACAAGAAATCACAAAGGAATTCAAGGTACCACATACCTTCCAACCTCAAGACCATGTGCTTGCTCTCTCCCTCTGCCACACTGGCTCCCCTTGGCATTTATACAACTCCTTCAACTCATTCAGGTCTTCTTTTATGATGCCACTTGTCAGCAGGCACAGTGACTGCTCCTCCTCAGCACTCTCTCCCTTCCCCCTCTTGACTTCATTTTACCATTTAACAGCATCAGATATTTGTAGATTCAATTTTGTTTATTGTCTACCTCTAACCACAATGTGGGCACAGTTTTGTCTATTTTATTCATT
>RJWT010023868.1:0-16677 GCA_004365215.1 Cuniculus paca | reverse complement strand
GCTTGACCACTCAGTGAGTGATCAAAGAAGAGGAAAGGAGAGGGAAAGCAATGAGGAAGAGGGAGGAAGGAGGAGGCAGCCGGAAGCTCTCTCCTTGGTTCTCTTCCCTCACCTGCTCTCTTTTCCTCCTCCTGGATTCCAGCCTGCACTCTGGGACTGCTGATGCTGGGAACGAGGGCCTGTAGGATTTGACTGTCATTTCTTGCTAGTGCCTTCTGCATTACTATCCTTGATAGTGGGATCTGAGAACCAAACTTAGCTGGGCTTTGCCGAGGGTGAAGCTCCGGGTATGCTGCGACCATTGCCCTTCACTCCTGCTGAACCAGAGCCCAGCCCAGGGCCAGACAGCCATGCTCCACTCCATCAACTCCTCCACTACCTTCCTAACAGGCGGGGTACAGTCCCAACGCTGCCGCCTCGCCCCCGGGTCACCTGCAGCTCCCCAGTACTAGTCCTATCTCTGACCACTTGTCTTACCCCCATGCTCTTTTCTCAATTCCAATCCTTTTCTTTACAATCATCATTAACACTACTTAAGGTTCGTCCCAGGCCACATCCTCTAAAACAGTAGGTCCACAGGTCCACCTACTCTCCCAGCACTGTGGAAAATCCTCAGTAACTACTAATCCTCGTTATTCGAGTTTTAAAAATAAAAGTACCCTCCTGGCTCATGCCGTCCCTGGCTCTGGCTAGATTGCTCATGACACTTGACCCAGTGCCCATGTACCTCCTTAATTTCCTTAGATACCCAGACCCTAAAATAACTTCTTGGAGGACCCTCCAGATTCTTTGAGAAACAAGTTTTCTTTGCTAGAAATTTCCCAAGACTCATAAATGGATATTTATGGTGCTTAACATAGAAGATGCTTAACAATTTAGACATAGAAGATGCTTGACAATTATCTGTTAACTCATTGTGGCCATCAGCAGCCCTGACCACTGTCAGAGCATCCTATCACTCTATAAAGGACTTCTGTCTCACTCATGCAGCAGTATTCAGTTTCCATTCCATTATCACTGCAGAGCTGCTTCTTGTTTTTTTCTTATCCTAATTAGTTGCTCACCCCCTCACCAGAAACTCAAAACAGAGAGAAAAAATGAAAGAAAAAAAAAAAGAAAACTCAGAAAGATGAAGAAGGAAGAGATGAAAAACAACAGAACCTCAGTGCTACTACTGAGCCGATACCTGAATTTTATAGACTATCACTCTGATCAAAAGCCTGTAGGTACTTTCTTCTTTCTTCATCATCTATGGCTCCGGAATACTTACTTTGTTAAAAATTAAGAAAAAGAGTTGGCTGTTCTTTTGTATAATTTAAAGCATGTGGACATGGACATATTTTACAGAAGTCTTACAGAAGGATCAATTTCAGTAAACTGCTGTAATGTGGTCCTTCTGAACCCAAGTTCGTTAATGTGCAAAGCCATACTTTCCCATTAGGTCTATTGTTTTAACTGATAAATTTCCCCAGAGCAGAAACCACTGCCACAAAATGTCACAACACAGGATAGAATACTGTGGGCACTTAGTCATTTAGAAGTCGTCGCACTTGCTCCGTACAGTGGCTGTTGTCTCTGCCAGCCCTGAGTAGCAGTCAGGTTGTCACTAATTTTAGGGGACCCCAGTGTGTATTTTGATTTTGCAAGCTCTTTTGCAAAGCCTACCTCCCTGTTTATGTGTCTTGCTGTGCTCTTACAGCACACACAATTCTGAACACAAGTGAATGTCTTTTACAACTCAAAACCAGAAAAAGACCAAACGATTTTAAGTTAGACTGGAGGAAAAACATGCAGCTCAGGAAGATGTGTTGCTCTGTCTCTTTTCTTTTGAAGGCTGCAATTAAACACATCGATGGGAGAACTGATCCTATAATCCCGGAAAACAGGGGAGTATAAACCCAATTATTTGTCAATCATCTTGGCTCCTACAATAAATGAAACTGCAAAACTGTCTGTTACCCGATGCCCAGCACTGACAGAAAGCTGCCTGACCACAGCTTCATATCCATTCCCTTGGGGCGTGATTTAAACCAAGAAATCTGTTGTCAGGAGAGATGAGGACAGCTCTAGGAATAGCTGAAAAGCAAGGGCAAAGGGTTTCTGTCTCCCTCACAATCCTGTAAAACCAAGTAAAACTGATCTCTGATTGATTGTTAAACACTTGGCATTAAATGGCCGGGGGATATGCAGCTCATTAAATCCCAGATTCTCAGCCAAGCTCTTTCTGCTGAATTACATTGCTGGGTGCTGAGAGTGGGTACCGATAATGAGAAGGAAGTTATCGCAGCAAGTTGGCAAAAGTCTTGAGGAAGTTAAAAACAGAAAACCTTGATCAGCAACCTTACCTACAGAGCAGATGCCATTGTTTTGGAGATTAAGGGATCCAGTGAACAAATGTAAATCAGTCACTTTGGCTACAGAAAATGGTTAAGAATAGCATCTCCTGGAATTCTTGTCTTTTGTTTGGAAGGGAGATACGAATGGGACACAATTTCTCTTTCATTATTGATTCATTCTTCCCTGTAGTAATACTAATAAAGGTTAGCATGTTTCTCTTTATTTTGGTCCTGACTTGAAATTATTTCTGACATCATTTATTGTAAAAGATTTTTGCACACTATTGCCTTGCCCCATATTAATATAAATGAGGATTCCTTGGTCTTACAAGAACACTTGGTAGAACGCAAAGGTGTGAATTCAGGAGGTAGCATTGTCTTTATTTACAGGATGTGTTTTCTTTCCATCTCCATGGGTTTTTATTCTTCTCCCACTTTGCTTGGAATGACATTGTCTCCTATCTATCTGGGGATAAAAGATGATTACCTTTTCGTTCAGAATCCACTAAACTAAAACAGTTACGCTGTTTGTTGCTAAGCAACAGAGCTGGGCTACCCAGAAGCAGCTGACTTCTCTCCGTTCCTTGTTCTCTTTCTGATAATTGACCACGGAGAGAGTTTGTCTGGCAGGGAGGAAGAGCCTGTAATCAAGAGACTTGAGGAATAATAATAAAAAACCCCAAAAAACCATCTCAAGAGTTGTCAAAAACTTTTACCATAGATACAAATTGTGCTCTATTCATGCAAAGGAACACAATTTAGTAATGAAAGGTTTACTACACACAGTGACATGGATAAAACTCAAATGGATGAGGAAGAACGAAACACAAAAGAGTATGTACTATATATTTTACTATGTTTTTATAAAACTTTAGAAAAGACAGATCTAACATAAAATAACATAAAACGAACAGGGATTGCACATGGCAGGAATAATCTGAGATGAGAAGAAAGGAACCTTCGAGGGTAATAGAAACGTCTCTTTGTTGACATCTTTTTTTGGGTAGTGTTGTTTTTGCAGTATGGGGATTGAACCTTGGAAAGCTCTACCACTGAGCTATATCCCCACCCTTCTTGTTATTTTTATTTGGAGACAGGGTCTCCCGAAGGTACCCAGGCTGGCCTTGAACATGTGATCCTCCTGCTTCAGCCTCTCAAGTCACTGGGATTATAGGAATATGCCACTGCAGTGGTCTGTCATCTGTATTTTGATTGTGATAGAGGTTGTACAGATACAAATCAATGCCATTTAATGGATGCATTTTATTATATTCAAAGCACATATTAAAGCACAAACCAAAAGTATTAGTATGCAACATTCGTTTATTAAACTTAGATTTAGTCATATTATTTTTAGGGCTAGGAAAATCTTTTTCTGTTGAGAGTCATTTTTTTTTACAGGAAAGGAAATTCATGTCCCATAAATAAAACACAATCCTTAAAAAGAGTTTTGTTTACTTTTTAAAAAGATATTTACTTAAGAAACATTGTAATTAATATTTCTCACTTGACTGTTTTCTTCCTAGCATTGTAATTTTATTCAAATTATACATGCAAATAATTTAAA
Source organism: Cuniculus paca (assembly GCA_004365215.1). Lineage (NCBI taxonomy): Eukaryota > Metazoa > Chordata > Mammalia > Rodentia > Cuniculidae > Cuniculus > Cuniculus paca. The sequence goes on along the minus strand of RJWT010023868.1, from coordinate 12,774 downwards.
GAGCATTATATTCCTTAGAAAGAGGGCATTTCAACCTTGTTAGCTGTTTCTTTTGGACTTAGTTTCATATTTCTAGAAAAATGTTCATACTGCTGCTGCTTGATTTTTCAGACTTTTGGCTTACTGATTTTTTACCCTGAAAATGCATTTATTTAGTTCCTCCCTCCCCCACCACTTTAGTCCCCTATCTTCTTGATGCAGGGATCTCATAATTTTGTTAAGACATAGTATTTACCTAATTGTGATAATGAAAATGCCACTCATTGCTGAGACAAGTAGTATACTTCCATTCCTTTTTCTTCCTGCATAATCTCTGTTTTCTCTGGAATTGGTAAGTGCTGAGGTTTTGTTTTGCTTTATGTTGCTCCTTGGCCTGTTTGCTTAGTTTGCTCCAATCTAGAATCTGCACTCCCTCCAGTTCTACCACCCAGTGATACACTTGGTCCTCCTTTATCATCATCCTGTGTCTTGGTTACTTTTCTCATTGCTGAGACAAAATAGCTGACACCCAAAGGTAAAGGAGGAAAAGTCTATTTAGTTCACAGTTTGTAGAGGTTTCAATCCTTAATCGGCTGGCTCCAAGGTAGTGTGGCATGGCAGAAGGACATCAGGGAAGAGAAACATTTCATGGCAGGTAGAAGGCAGCACAAACAGCAAAATACTAAGCAGCAAGTGACAAACAAGGACCTCTTTCTGTCCCTTATATTCTATCCAGGCTTCCTGCCTTTAGGGCAGATAGCACTCATACCCATGGTGGGGTGCCCTTAATCCTTCCCAGAAGTAGGTCAAACCATTACTAAACTACTAATTTAGTGACCACACACCCTTTATCCCAGGATCACGCACTTAATCTCAGCATCGCACACTCTAGATCTGGCTACCTCTGAACAGACCCCCTCTGCCATGACCATGTGAGGATTTGAGGGGACATCTAAACACAAACCATAATAAACTGCTAATTCCTTCCACCTCACAGGACACATGAGGCTGGGCACAGGGTCACTTGCTTTATGTAGCTCCCTTTAAAGGAATTAATGGTAGGTCTGTATATGGAGGGATGCCAAGACCAGTAAAAAGACCGTCATTACTATCATGAAATAAGAGATGTGTGGGCTGCTATTGCTGTTAAAGTCACTTCCTGGCTCTGTAATAGAGGACAGCAATAGCAAAGATATTCCTTACAGAGTGGGCCCTGCCATGGAACAGACTATGGTATGAAGGCTCCATAGTCCATAAAAAGACTCTGATTTATGCCTTTCATACGACTGCATTTTCCCCTTATATGTTTACTTTTCCCCACATCCTTGCATACTTTAACCAAAGGGAAAATACCTGCTGGGTATGGTAGGTTGACCCCAGTGCCTTTGCATGGGAAAACCTCCATGCCCAAAGATATTTTCCACTAATAGTATTTATAATAATGAATCAACAGAAACAACTAAAGTGTCTAACCACAGAGTGTGCTTTTAAAAGTTATTTTTGTACTTCAGACACATATTAGTTCTAAACATCACAACAAACCTGCAAGGTAGGTATTTGCCTTATTATCGCACAAAGACAGGATCTGAAGTTCCAAGAGGTAGCTTGATTTGCCCTTCAAGCCAGGAAAGGATACAAATTTAATTCCAAAGCCAGTGTTTGTTTCTCTGGGTCATGCAGCAAGGGAGGCAAGCATTGTAGTCGGATACCTTATTCCAGGACTGTGTGTTTTTGCACCTTGAGATGACTTACCCTCTACAGACATATCTTAATTATTAATAATCAGGGAAGCAAGTGATTCTAAAGTGTACCAAATAAGGCTAAGCATTTTAACCAGAGAAGGGAGCAGGAGCTTTGGAAAGCAATGAACTAGCACTCTCCAAGTTTTCAGCACTAAGAGACAAAAAGGCAAACAGCACCACCACACAGGCAGATGACCAACCATGCTATCTAACTCAGGAGCACAACATTGTCACAAATGTGTGTCCTTGATCAATGGAACCCTGCAAAACACCCCTTAACTTGAGAGGAGCAGGAAAACCCAGATAGCTCATTCCCAGGAGAATTTTCAAGACACCAAGAGAAATACAAGAAGAGCTCCAAAGTGGGAATTTTTCTGTTTAGAAATATAATACATAGTAACTTGCAACACTTTAAAAAAAAGTTGCTTCTTTCGCTGACAATCCAATAATCTTGTTTTCTAACTGTGGGTCCATGGACGAGATTAATCTTCAAAGGCTTACTTTGAAATCCTTCCACACAGGAAGCACGACTAAAATCAAAGAAAACATGGAAGAGTTAGTGACTACACGTCACTGTTGTGAAGCAGTTATAATTCACTGCAAAGCGTTATGCAAACCATCCAAACAATAGTTACAGGAGAATCCTCACTTTGTGAAAGATTTAAAAAACCAAACCAATAACCAGTCGTCCTTTGTGAATTTGTATTATCAACAATAAGGCTTAATTTAAAATTTTACATTAAATTGCCCCTGGGTTCAATTCCCAGAACCAAAATATAAACAAAGTAAAGTAAAATTTTACAGGTTTATTTATTCGAATAATTAAAACTGCATTATTATGCTGCTCTCCTGTAACGTACATTTACATTTAACCCCAAAATGAAGATGCAAAACTTTAATAAAGGCAAAAACATACTATGCAAGATTTCAGATAAAAGAGAAAATCAGACATCATGGAGGCAGAAAAGACCCCAGAGGGGCTCTGCTGTAGGGTTTTCACTTTACAGACTCTGTGGGCACAAAGGCAAAGGCACTGGGCTGGAGGTGGCTCCTGGGATCACCAGGCTCCTGGTTCGGGGTTGCTTCTGCTTTTCCTGCTCAGATCTTTGTGCAGGCAGGAGGATTTCTTCTGTGCAGAGGAGCCCACAGCACCACAGAACCCAAATAGATGGCTTCACATCTGCTTAGGGTCAGCCCTAAAACCACCTGGACTTTGTGGTGAGAAGGAGAGTCACCAAATCTTGGTGACTCTCTCCTCTTACAACGTGAAGAGGAAAGCCTGAGTGTGTGTGTTTGTGCGTGTGTGTGCACATGTATACAGTACTGGGGATCAAACTGAGCAACACGCTAGCATTGAATGACATCCCCAGAGCCCATCCCCTTTTAAAATTATTTTAATTTTAATTTTGAGACAGGATTGTGCTAAGTTGCTCAGGCTGTTTTAACTTGCCATCCTCTTGCCTCAGCTTCCCAAGTAGCTAGGATTATAGCTGCGCCCCCTGAACCCAGGAAAGGCCATTTTGAAGACAAAACTTGGCTATCAAGACCTTGAACTGTGGATCCATAGGAACCCTTTGCCCTGTCTTGTGCTATTATTAATTTAGTTTCTAATAATAATAGAAAAATACCCAAAAATTATTAATACATAGGTCATTTGAAGTGTGATTAATTTCTGCAATGTGTGCTTTCTGAAATTTATGTTAAAAAACATATGTTTTCTTTTTGGAAAAGCCTCAATTTCACATACAGACATCTTAATTTAAAAAACAAGCAAACGAACAAACAAAAAAACCTGAGCTTGATCTATTCAGAGATGCCCATAACTGCCTGTTCTTTTTCTTTCTTTGGCTCTTTCTTTTTTCTTCATTTATATTCCTTAGTGGGGGCTACTTAGGTAACAACTATTATTTCTAGGAATATCAATTGCCTACCAGTTAATTACTCCCAATTATTCTTGTGGAGGATTCAAATTATTACTTCAAATCTCCAAAACTATTTGTTCATTTATAGGAAGATGTAATTCTACGGAAGGGTTGGAGGAAAAGAGTCATCAATCCTATTTTGCCGAAAGAAAAGAAAGGCAGGGCAGGGGGTGCAGCTTGGTGGCAGAGTACTTGCATGGCATGCCAGAGGCCCTGGGTTCAGTCCCCAGCATAGCCAAAAAAAGGACAAAGAAGGAGGAAGAGGTGAGCAAGAAGGAGGAGAGGCAGAAGATGCTGTCAGGATGGTCATCCAAGATCCCCCTAGAATTTAATTCCTACTCCCAGCCCCCAGATTGGATGCTAAGGAGAGGAAGGTGGGGAGACCTTGGTCCCTGACCCCCACTAGGTGCCCCTGATGAAGCAGCTGCCTGTGCATCTGTGCTGTGTCCTCCTGCCCCTCCCAGGCATTTCACTGCAGAGAGGAAGGAGGATGACTCAGCCCGCACACCCGGCAGGAAACTCAGGGGAAAGAAAGATTCACTTTGTCAGTTTATAACTTTGCTTGTGTTCTGGTTCCTGCTATGGACTCTTCAGACTTGATGGGAAAGTTCAGTTCCCCCTTCTGCTTTTAAGGAGAAGGAAGGAGGGGGGAAAAAAAGAATCAAAAGGAGGATGCACATAATTATCCCTGCCATCCCTCCACAAACGGCCACTATGTGCTAAGAAAAAAGATAAATGAGAGTCAGGCATGGTAGTAAACGCCTGTAATCCCAGCACTCTGAGGCCGAGGCAGAAAGATGGCAAATTTGAGTCTGCTCTGGGTAATATGGTGATTTAACAAAACCCTGTCTCAAAATAAAAAATCCAAAAAGGGCCAGGGATACAGCTCAGTGCAAAGGACCTCTGTTCAATCCTCAATGCTGCAAAAGTGAAAAACATGAATGAGACATACTGCTTTCAGGGTAGCATAATGTCTAGCAGCCCAGATCCTCTGACCAGATATTGTCCACTTCCCTGAGATAAAGGAACAGAAAGTGCCCAGTGCAGTGCTCAGCACATGGTGTCTGCTCTGAAAGTGCTTCTTACCTCTCCACCTGGGGCTGAGTACCCAGGCCCTTTTGTGCTCTGGTGAGGGAAGGTGGATTTCTAGAGAGGGAGTGGCATGGCTAACTTTGTGTCCACTTGCCTGGACCATGGCTGCCCAGATCAAACATGGTTTGATGTAGACAGAAAACCCTCATCAGAGCCAATAAAATGGCAAAGCCAAGCTTCTGAGCATTCAGAAATGTGAGCTAATAAACCTCTTTCCTTATAAATACCCCGCCTCAGGTATTTCATTACAGCAACAGAAAATGGGCTAATGCACCAGTCAAACATCTTGGTGCAGCAATTAATTAAGACTCACCCTTCAGAGTAGAGAGAGAGTCCCTTGGTGATGGCACATACCTGTAATCCCAGCACTCAGGAAGCTGAGGCAGGAGGATTGCCATGAGTTCAAGGCCAGCCTGGGCTACACAGTGAGATCCTGTCTCAAAAAAAACACAAAAAACAGGTAGAGGGAAAAGCTGAGAAAGCCTTTCTCAGCATTTAGGACTTGACATTCCTCATTATAACTGCTATGCCAAACATAATAGTTAACCTTCAAAATTACAGATTACTACTACTATGAATGTCATTTGACCAGAAAGAAGGTAAGGCTGAAAAGGGATTAATAACATGCAGAAGGTCACCAGCCAGAAGCAGCAGAGCTGGAATTCTAACTAGATTTTCCGGCTCATTTTACAGTTTTCTTTGTAGCAAATGTATGAATTTGTTTTGAATTTATAACTGTAAGTAGCACATGAACAGAGGATTATATGCCTCAAGCTTCTGTAATATTATAACTTACATGCTGTAAGTCATGGAAAAATTCATGAGCATTTTTTCTTTAGAGCTTGTGTGAAGATGCCTTGGTTGACCACACCAGTGATTTGGATCCAGATCTCATGAGTCAGAGGATATGGACATGGGCTTCTAAGGATCCGATATCCTACAATGTCTATCTGGTCTGCACTGCAACCCTTGTGCCTAAATGCAATATTGAATATCAAAGTTCCTTAGTAATAGAAAGTTTATTTTTGCAAATTATAACTTTCATGAAGTTGACAGTGATATTGTGATCAGAATGAGTTTAAACATGCTATCTTTCCATTTACAACTTTAACATATCGTAGAAAATTCAGAATATAAAAAAAAATTCTTTGCAATCATTACAAGCCCTAGCTGGTGGAATTTTAGGAGATTTATATTGCACTTCCTTCTGGCCTTCTTTTTTAAGTCCATCGCTGGTGTACTGCTTTGTAACCTAGAATGTGTGACTTTCTTCACTTCGTATCATATTGCAGTTTCCTCCTCACGTTACTAAAAATTATGTGAAAACATTTTTACACCTTTCAATATGGCATGACTTGTCATAATTTATTGAAGTGTACCCCGTGTAGTTAGACCTATTATTTCATTTTTAAAAAAGAATGCCATCAATAAATTCGTGGCTAGTTTTGCTTAGCACACAATTCCAAACTACAACAGCTGCACAAAAATGAAAGGACATTTTCAAGGTTCGTAACAACTTGTAGTGGGGTCCCATATCTCCCCAGCACTTTGTGATTTGTCCCTGCAGTCCTGTGTATTTCCATGCCCCTGGGGCACCCAGAAATGCCATGATCTTCTCAGTGCTCCCTTATCTTGGACATCTTGCTTCCCATCTGAATTTGTGAGTCAACTGCAGAAAGGTGTTCTAAGACCCTTTCAAATCTGTGTTCCCACCTTCTAAACACAGGCATAGATGTGTTGCTGAGGCCCAGAGGTGTTACCCCCAACCCCTGAACTCCACTTCCTGCATCTCAATAAACCTATAGGCTGTTCCTCCTGAAGACCTGCCTCTTAAGCAGTTGGATGCCAAAAGTGTGTCCCTCTCCCAAGGCTGGATCATTCAGGGCCATCTTGCCTATGCTCTGGGCTGTGGGCCACCTGAAACCTTGATACATAAAAGGGAGTTTCCATTTGCCTTCCTTATCCTGGGGGTGAGACCTTTTACTTTAAAACCTCAGACACTAGAAAAGTGCTCAGCACAGTTATGAGATCGATCTAGACTTGGGCTGTTTGCAAACAGTTCCCAAGTACTTAGTGAGCTATTGGTTCCAAATTGTATCAGGATTAGGGAGATGGTGAGGGTAGCATTGGTGTCAGCAACATGTGAGGGTGAGGGAAGCACTACTTGAAAAGTTTCCTCTTTCATCAAGTGATGCAGAATGACAGTGTGAGGACCAGCACGACTCGGCCCCTTCAGGACTCCAGTGTGTCAGGAAGCAATTCTTCATTCAGGATCTTGAATCCACCAGCTGGTCTGTGGTGTGAATGGAGAATTTACTGTTGCTGGAAAGTTTTTCTATTAAGGTTCATGAGTTGTGGTCTTGGGGTCAGTCCTAATTTGTGGGGATGATTTCCTTTCAAGATGAGAGCCTTCCAGAGAGTCAAGGATGAATAGATCTGATTGCATTTGTTGTTGTGAGCATTTACAGCTTTTGTTCTTAGTCCTGTGATTTTTCTAGGTCAATAATATTATTTCTTAAATTGTGAATAAAATTCAGCATTTTAAAAATAGGTCTGAATGTCAATGGCTTAATATACATTGTTCTCCCAAACTATGATTATTAAGTCCATCTCAGAGGTCTCTTGGAATGCGAAGAGAGAAGTCAAGAAGTGATTTCATTGCTGTTGTTCTACAGAGGCTGAATGTGTGGGAAATTTGCTCAGATGTGACACAAATCTTTCCATGATTAAAAATAACTTGGTCAGATCATCTGCAAGGGAAGAAAGTGAAACAATGCTCCAGAGTTAACTGATCTGCTGAGTTTGCAGAAGGGGTTGAGACCAAGCTGAATTCCAGTGCATTCCAAGCAGGTCCTGGGAATAAGGACAAAGCAAGAGGCTACAAAGATGTGGGTGGGGCGAACAGCAGCTGGACGCAGATGGCTGGGAGGGAAATTTGCTAAGTGATGTTGCTACACATCTCCTCAAGTCTTTGACCTGCTTGTTTCTCAAAACCCTTGCAGAAAGAAATTGGAAAATTTGGGACAACAAAAGAAAACTCAAATAGAAAAGAAAAAAGGAAAAGTTCATGAGGCATGGGTCTCCTCTTATGTGATAAGTCTGTCTGCTGTGAGCAACAAGCAGCCCTCTCATTATCAAGTTGCTATTTGTAAATGCCACAAAAATTCATCGATGGTCAATCTTGGTGTCTCTTAATTGTTTAATGGACCTCCTACCCCCATGAATGCAGAGCATGATGGGCTGAATGTGCTAAGTACAATGGCAGAAAGCCTAGAGGGTGGAAAACAGGTTGCTGCATGTCCACCTTTGTCTGTAACATGTAGAAGAACAAGCTAGAAAGCCAATGTTCATCCACCTGTAAGTTCCAACTGAAAACAGAGGCAGAATAGAAATGAGTTTCCAAACTCAGAATCCAAATCCTGACTGGTTTGGGGGAACATGTGGGTCACTGGAGTCTATCGAGAGTCAGATTGAGGTGTGAGGAATGCAATAGTAAAATACCTCAGAGTAGGGTCAGATCACCATCTGTGTTTCCTGGGCATTGCGGACTGTAAGTCTATGGTAACTATTTCCCTCCTCCCCGGAGGTACAGTGCTACATAAAGCTATGCTTTTGGACTGGTTGATGGCATCTTCCTTCCTAAACTGGACCTCTGCATCCCCATGCCAAAGTACGAACCGAACAGAACTTGTGCTTTTCCCTAGCAATGTCCTAGCTTACCTGGACCTTTGCATCCCCAGCAATGTCTGCTTTGGGCAGCTACAACTTCTCGGCTGTCCGGGCACTGTGGCGTGGTCTAGCTATGCTGCAGTGGCTTAGCACATGCATGCCGTTGGTTGCCTTCCTCCTTGACTGTTGCTCTCCATAATGAAGTAACAGTTTCTATATTCTTCAATCAACTTGCCCAACAGGCATCATTTTCTGTAGCCCTACCACAATTCCTGAGGAATAAACTAAGTAGGGTAGTTGAAGATAGGAACCTTCTATGTATGCTATGACACTGTAAATAATAGCTAGTATTTTGTCTTGAAAATATTCAAATCAGTGTGGGCTGTCACTTAGAATCCTACCCCTCCTTGTTCTTACCCCAAAAGGCAAGAAGTACTGTATTTTCTCGGTGGCCTGTTTCCTTGTGTATTCACGTACCAAATCTCATGGTGACATAAGAACTGCAAGAACGTCTGAGTAGTGGAACAGTAAAACCTGGCAATCACGGAAAATTATTTGAACTGTCAATTAGAAACTGCAAATGTGAATGAGGGAGGTACTTATTTTCTGCTCCCACCAGCTTTCTCATCTTCTACCTCCTACTGGTCTACTTCTTAAAACTGGTACTGGCTACAAATTCTGGACTTTTTACTTTCTATCATGTGTGCTGTCTCTGGTTCCTGGCATATTAATACTACAAACTTCAGATTCAGTCTTGCTTTGCTCATCCAAATACCCCTGTGATAACAAATCTTCCTCAAGACTTCAGTCCCTCTGCTTCTGGCTTTTGGCGACTGGTATTCCCATATCTGACCCCACAGCCTGCCAGACCTTGGACACATCTGAGTCTCTACTCTTGCCCAGCTCCACACTCTTCTGCTCTGATTCTGCAGAGTTCTTTCCTAGCTGACATGGAGGAGGGGGCAATGGCTCCCCTGCAGCCTTGAAAAACACTTCACAAGATGTAAGATGGGGAAAGGGCAACAGGAACTTGAAAAGTGGTCTCAACAAAAAAGCAGGAAGTAGCAGAAGTGTGGAGGAAGAAATTTGGAGGTCATCTTTTTTTTTTTTTCTTTTTCCCATTTTTGGTTAGCTGGGGCCTACTCAGAATGACAAGGTGTCTGAGTCAGGCAAAGACTTTTCATTCAGGTGAGTTCCCCCAAGATGTAAAGAAATAGTCTAAGAAAATTCAACTGAGAAAGTAATCACGAAAGGTGTAACACTGCTTATGAGTGTTCTCCTATTATACTTGACATACTGATGATGCAAATTTTGCATTTTAATATGTTCATTTTCTTATAATTTCCAACAGCTTGACCTAACACTAATTTTTTTAAAAAAGGTAATGGTAGGGAGAATTTAAAAGTTAGATTACTAATAATGAGGAAGTACTAAAATTAAGGTAATATTTTTCTTTTCCTTTTATAAACCAGGCCATAAAAATAAAAGGGAAAATCTTATACATCTGCTATTGGCTTAAATGGAATAGAATAAAAGAAAAGGGGTAATTTTCTTTCTTCCAAGCTTGACCCTACCCATATAATTTTTCATTTTTATAATGTCATGCAAATTAGAATGCCAAATCATTTTACCTCCGGACCAGTACCAAATGAATTTAGATTTTATTTGTTTCCTGGGATCTTTTCCAATCTCCAGATATGAAGAAGCTCAATAGGTACATCTCACCAGCATGAACAACTGATTTTTCTTTGGGAGACCAAAGAGATTCTAAAAACGCCAGCTTGAAAGACCTGAAAGTTTCTTTCTCTTTTAATAATCATTCCAAGGTGACAAGTTCAGATTCTTAGAGTGCCTCTGCTGTGAATGATCATTTTGGGACATAGATCCACTGTTTTTTTTTTTTACTGCTCTGCCATTCTCTGGGTCAGGCTTTAAGAAACATTTGTACTAAGGAGCCACATAATAAATATTTCTTGACTTTGTAGGTCATATGGTATCTCTCACAATAACCATTCAGTCTTGCTGTAGTAGCCTCAAAGCAGTAAAACATAATACACACATCTTATTTGCAAAAAAACTCATCACGTAGGATTTGGCATGCAGGCTGCAATCTACTAATTCCTGTTGCGTGGTCTAGCCTGGACTACAAGATACTTCCGTGTTCATACTCACTGCAAAAGAAGTGAACACATAGCTGTTGCAGGAGACCTAAACCAATCCTCTTTCTCTGGGCTCTTGTCATGAGGACAACAAAGAAGGTGACAGGACAGCAGTGCAGAGAGGCCAGGCAACTTAGTCACTAGCCGGGCAGTCATATGTACAGCCCTAACCTAATAGCTGTCAATAAGGAAAGGATGGGTTTTTGTCGATAAGCAGCGGTTTCTATTACTTTGCCCAGATGTAATGAAAGAGTTATCATCATCCCCGGGTCTTTTTGTTGTTGTTGTGGTTGCATCATTGGGGATTGAACCCAAGGCCTTCACACTGAGACATTGAGCTGTATCTTCAGGCTTTTTTTTCTTTTTTGTCAATTTTAAAAAGAATAAAACCAAACAAAATAAAACAGAATAAGGCCAATCAAAACAGAACAATTAAACCGATACAGGACTTCAAATCAAGATAATAGGAAATCAACAATGGCTACCGTAATATCTCTTGTTTTCTTCAAAATAGCTGTCCATACCAATGGACATAATTACATCAAACAAAACAAGACACAATAAAACCAAACCTAACAAAACAATGAAAATGATACAGGAATTCAAAACAAGATAATAGGAAGTTAACAATGGTTACCACCTTCCTGTTTTAAATATTTTCACCCCTATCATTTTCACAATATCTACTGTATATTTTGGATCCCACTAACTCCTTCAGTTTTTTGTGCTAGGGAGATAACACAATGTTCACCCTTATGAGTCCAAACTGTTTCACCCATAAGCTTGATCTCAAGTTGTATCCATTTACCTACAAGAGCCTCAAGATTATCCTTTTTTATAGTTGAGGAACTTTCCATTGTATAAAAATACCATATCTTTCTTATTCATTCTGTGGTTAATGGGCAAGCGACCCCTTCTTTTTTGTGGTTTCCTGTCACATGGAACATTGTTTTCTCTCCTTTGACTTTTGGTCTATGAATTTCCTTTTAAGTTAAATGTGTTTCTTGTATAAAGCATATCGATGGTTCTTCTTTCTTGATCCATTCTCCCTATGTTTCTTTTTACTGGTGAATTGAGGCCATCTACATTAATGGTTACAACCAGCATGCATTGGCTCATCTCTGCCATGCTATCCTCCTGCTGTTGGCCCCTGACTTTTCCCCTCTGCTCAACTGTTTGCCTTGTTTGGCAATCCTTCTCTGCTGCTGTTCCTGCAACTGTAGTTATCTTTATCTCTCTCTATAATATCCTTCAGTGCTCTTTGTAGGGTTGGCTTTATGATCATGAATTTCTTCAGTTGTGCTTTATCATGGAAGCATCTTATTTTTCCATTCATTTTGATAGTTTTTCAGGGTACATCAATCTGGGTTGGAAGTTGTTTCTTTCAGGATTTGAAACACTTCACTCCAATCTCTTCTTGACTTGCTGGTTTGTGTTGAGAAGGCTTTCATGATTCTGATGGGTTTTCCTTTATAGGCGATCTGTTTCTTTTCTCTAACAGCCTTTAATATTCTGTTCTTGTGCTGAATTTCTGGGATCTTGATTATTATATGTCTGGGTGTAAATTTACTTTGGGTATGTCTAGTTGGAGTTCTATGTGCCTCACTTATCTGCATGCCAGGTCCTTTTCCCAAATTTGGGGAGTTTTCTGCTATGACTCCTTTTTTTTATTACTTCTGTAAATAGTCTTTTATGTCATATGTGTTGACCCCTGCTTTTTGGCTGACACCTATCACTCTTAAATTATTTTTCTTTGTGTCATCTTGCAGATGTTGAATTGTTATTTCCTGGTTCCTTATTATTTTTAAGAAATCTTTCCTTTCATGATCACTAGCTGCCATCTAGTCTTCAAGGTCTGAAAGTCTATCTTCAATCTCTTTCAAGCAGTTTTGCCAGCTTTTGATGGAGTTTTTAATCTCTCTGAATCTCTTTCATGCATCATAATTCCTTTCTATGTTGTTCATTCAAGGGTTCCATCATTTTCCTATGCTCCTCTTTTTTATCTATGTCTTCTTTAGATATGCTCAGCAATTCTTTCATTATGTTCATGATTCCTCCTTTTACCTGAGATATTATTTCTGATCTGATTACTTTTACAGCCTCATGAACTTGTTTCTTTACTTCAGCTGCTATCCTTTCAGAGATTTCAGGTGTGTGACTTCCATTTTCTTCCATGACTGTATCTCCCAGGCACATTCTGTGTGGGCTGGA
>RJWT010023867.1:0-16688 GCA_004365215.1 Cuniculus paca | reverse complement strand
TTTTCTAAAGAAGTGAACCATCAGTCAAGCCTTGAATGGTGAGGAGAGCTTGAGGCCCTAAGAGAAGGGCAGCCCAGTAGAGTGAACAGCAGTGCAAAGACCTTGCAACAGCAATGAGCATGACACAGTTGAGAAAACACTATCATTCTGGTGTGTTCCAAGATTAGTCTTATTCATCCAAAATCAAATTTCAGGCTCTTCAAGCCAACCCCAGAGCAGAGCTGCATGGGGTCATATGAGAGCAAGAGAGGAAACCATACCTATAGCTAATGCTAACTCTGGTCCAATATACTGTAGCCCAGGTAGTTGACAGATCTTGGACTGTGTCCACAGACCATAAGAGGGAGGTGAAGGTGTAGGTCATCACCACATGATGCAAGGGTGTCAGGGACAAGAGTCTTGGACAGACTGTAAAAATGAGGAGTTTTCCAGGGAGCTGAAGATGGGGTCTACATATCCAAGCACAGAAGACCACCAAAGTCTGGGGATCCAGGCAGGCTGCTTAATGTGGCTGGATCCCCAGCTAGATGGACAGTGAGGCCAGAGTGGACACCTGGAAGGAAATGGATCAGCAGACCAGAGCTGCTAAAGTCTACATCAGGGATGAACCAGAGCCGCAATCATCAGTGCTCTCAGGGGCCACGTGAAGAAGGAGACTTACAAAGGTTGCTTAGCCTGCTCCAGGTAATGGGGCCAGAGCTGGGGAACCTATGCCTTTGTGGTGCACTAAGTGGCTTTAAATACTACAAGGACAATGCTTCACCTTGTATTTTCCTAAAAACACAGTCTGTGACCTGGGCTCAGGTACCAATGTTTGACAGGGTGATGGGGCATCCCAAGCAACAGGACAAGGAACCAGGGAAGGTAAAATGGCACAGGGGGAAAAGGCGAGTCAAGTTGTGAGCTGAGGTACCCGGGCGGGATACAGGGTGCTGCAGAGCTAGGAGCTGCACACAACGGTAGTAAAAGGCAAGTTGAAGACATAAGGCTCAGGCATAACATAGCAAGACACATTCTATTTCATGATGAGAAAATGTGTTTTTTTTTCAACCTTGTGTGCTCAATCCTGAGGGGCTTTCTGATGAGACCCACCTTGGGTTCACTGGGGCCAAAAACTGCATCTAACTGTAATTTCTAAATATTGTTTTGTTATTTTATTATTTTACTGCTGTTGCCTCTTTCTGTCAAATGATAGGACTTCTTGTTTATGATAGTTGTAGAAAGTTTCTTTTCTTCTTCTTCTTTTTTTTTTTCTTTTTCTTTTGCTACTGGGAATTGCACCTGGGGCTTTTAGATTCACTCAGCTCTACATCTCAGCCCTTTTTATTTTTATTTTTTATTTTGAAACAGGATCTTGCACTAAGTCACTAAGTTGCCCAGGTTGGGCTTGAACTTGTGATCCTCCTACTAGATTTGCAGGAACTGTGGGCATGTGCCATGATGCCTTGATTAGAATGTTGCTTTCAAAAACATAATTTTAGGTGCAAAAGAAGCAAGTAGAAGTGATAAACACAGTCTTGAGCAGTGGAGGAGGTGGCCAGACACTTGGTGAATGTTTTGAAAGAGACAGAGTGGTGACCAGAAGGCAGAAGTGCCACCCTAGGCTCACTGCTCCACTCAGACACCCAAAACAGGATCTGTTTTCCAATCAGACTGCAGTCTCCTCTGAGATAAGGCTGCTTATATTGATGACGGCAATAAAAAACAACTGCAGCAATAACAGTAATCACAATAGCAGAAAGCGTGGTACCCGGAAGCAGCCTTTAGTTTGCAACTTGCCTGCACACCTGTTACAGCACCTGGATTGGGTCCTTGTGTCTGTATCTGCCACAGGGACCACTTTGGCCAGGAGCTGTGCTGTGCTCACTAATCAGCTATGAATTTGACTGACTAATTGCCAGCCTTCTACAAGGAAGTCAGAGCCTGCCTCTCGGCTCACTCGTTGGTATCTAGTGACTGTGTAGATACCTCTGCCTTTAACTGATCAATGTCTATCCACTGTTGGGGGCTGTCAGCCCTGTGAGTTGAGGTCAAAGCACACTCTGCCTCATTCACCTGTCCCATGTCCCAGTACACAGCAGAGGCTCTGTAAATACTGGGACACAAATATCACTACTTAAACAAGACAATTTCTTCACTCTACTAGGTCTTATAAGGAGGCTGAGGAAAAGACAGAGGCTCAGATCTCATTATTTGCCTTCTTGGTAGCCACTCCCATATGCCTGGTATAACAGGAGGATTAAATGCAGTTGTGGGCACAACAGCGCTCATCACTGCATAAACTAGAGGCCTCAGTGCACAGTCGTGTTGTTATTATGGCCAGGGCACATCGAGCAATTCTAAGTTTCTTTCACTTCCACTAATCCAGCATCATGCATTTGCAGAGAGAGAAGGTGGAGAGAAATTTTCACATCCCACCCTTCCGCCCTTGATAGTTCTAGGACACCTCCAAAGCAGCTCTGTTTTTGTCCCCAAGTTCCATCAGCCAAGGCACTCTGAATGGCCAGGTGTGAGGAGGCCATTCTGCTTGTCCTCCCCCATTGTGAGCATTCTCGAGACGGCAGGGCCAGACTTCTTGGACACACACCCCAGTCAGCATGACTCAAGGCTGGCCTAGGGTCCTCTTCTGTCCCTAGCCCTTAATGGACCCCACAAAACTACCTGGGAGTGGTACAGCCTCTTGAGGCCTGTGTGGAAACAGATTCATTTTCCATGCCCTCGCCCTTCTAGCTTCCCTTCCCATCTCTTGCTCCTCACCACTGCAGCTCAGCACATTTTCCCCTCTGTCAACATGCATTCCTTTTTCTTCATTATCTCTTCTCATGCAGACCTATATTCTGAGTCTTGCCCCTACCTCCAGCTGAGGCATCTGAAATTTTAAAATCAGAAAAAGATGCCTTCTGTGTCTTATTTTTGCTGCTCTATTTCTTTCCCGGACTTGGCTGTTGGGAGTGGATGGACTGAGGAATGAATGAAAAGAGGTAGATATTGGTTAATGTTCTAGAATATTACCCCTTCACTCTTATCCACCAAAACACATTACAGTCCTTTTCAATATCCACAAGCATCTAGTCCATGGATTCAAACATACTTGGGTTGAAAACATTTTAAAAATAATTGCATCTGTACTGAACGTGTACAGATATTTTCTTGTTATTCCTTAAACAATACAGTAGAACACTAATTTATATAACATTTACCTTGTATTAGGTGTTATAGTCTAGAGATGATTTAAAGTGTACAAGAGGACTGTGTAAGCTCTTTGCTAATACTTCTCTTATAGTGATTTGAGCACCTCAAAATTTTTACATCTGCTCAGGACACTGGAACCCATCCTCCATGGACACCAAGGGATGATCCTCTATTTCATTTAATTTCTCAAAGTAATACCTTGAAACAGTTTCATAACAGCTCTTATTTTGTACATTACAAAACTGAGATAGTGGAGATAAAATGGAGTTATAGAAAATAAAATCAATCCAAAAGGAGATAGGAAAAAAGAACAAAGACCAAATGAGATAAACACAAAACAAATAGCAAGATGATAACCTTATCTTAACTATACTGAAAATTATACTAAATATAAATGGCCTAAACATTCCTATTAAAAGATTAAGTATTTTAGGTTGGATATAAAAGCAAAATCCATTTATACATTGTCTAAAGAAAACATCCATTTAAAAATAAAGAACCCAGGTATGGGAGTGCATGCCTTTAATCCCAGAAGTTGGGGAGATTGAGCCAAAAGATGTCAAGTTCAAGCCCAGCCTGAATGACTTAGTGACTTAGTCTTTTCTGAGAAATAAAAAATAAAAAAGAAAGTGGGGATGCAGTGGAATTCTTTTTATTGATGTGCAAACATCACACTTTACTTCTACTTAATGAATAGAGTTCAGAAAGGGAGAAAATAGTAAATTTACAGTACAGAAACCTAGCCGAATGAGCAAAACAATCAAAGATAACATGACCAGTAATTGCCACCTTATGTGATGTAATGAGAAGGGTACTTTACCATCTGTAGCACTAGCAGACTTGTGAGAATGTATCAAACAAACCCAAATTGAGGAACAACCTACAAAACATCTTACTACTATTCATCAAATGTATGAGTTTAAAGACAACAAGAAACAAACAAGCAAAAATACCTCCCCCCCAAAATCATGGTTGAAAGAAGTCTAGAGAGACCTGACAACTAAGTAAAAATCTGGACAATTGGATTGGATCTTACAACAGAAAAGTACATTACTAGAAAATCTGGGGAAATAAAAATAAAGCCTATAGATTAGTTGGTAATAATGTAAAAATTTGTCATAGTTAATAAGATTTTAACGTTAAGCAGAGATAAGTGAAAAGTATACAGGAAACCTCAGGCATATCTTTGTTAGTCATCTATAAATCTAAAATACTCCAAAATATTTTTTTCTGAAAAGTAAGAGAAAAAAATTGCAAAGTCAAGTAAACACTAATCAAAAGAAAATTGGGTTGACTATATCACTTCTAAAAAATAGATTTCAATTAAACAACATTACCAGTGATAAGAGGTATATTTCATAGTCATAAAGGAATCAATTTGTCAAGACAACATAACAAACCTAAATGCATATACACTTAATAATGAAACTTGGGGAGAGGATGCACCATACTAGTAAAGCATCAGCCTAGTGTATACAAGGCTCTCAGTTCAATTCCAAGCACAGCAATAGTAATAATAGCAACAATAAACTTTAAAATATACTGCAACAAGGAGTGAAAGAACTAAAAAGAAAAATGAAAAAATCAACAATTATTGTTACAGACTCAAATATTCATTTCTCAGTAATTGAAAGAACTTGAAGAAAAACAGAAAAGATGTAAAATATTTGAATAAGACTGTCACAATACTGAGCTAGAACCAACTTGCTCTGATTAGTGAAAACAATTTCTATTCATGTCTTCCCAAGACCACATTCAATGATAGCACATTGCAATCCTAAACTCAGATTTTACAGGGTACTTGCACCATAGAAGTTATAAAATTCTTCAAATAAAGGCCTTTTTTCACCTGATATTTAGTTAAATATTTATGGGAATGTCACCACCAATCAACCAAACCTAAATGATATTTAGTGACGTTCAGAAAATACCCTAAAATGGTAGAAACACACTTAATTCCTAAGTCTATGTGAGTAATTTATCAAGACAATTTATAGTCTAGATCATAAAACAAGTTTCAATAAACTCAAACGAGTTGAAACCATAGGGAGATGTTCTTTGAGCACCATGGAGCTAAACTAAAAATCAGGTAAAAGTATCTCAAAATTCATAAACATCTGAAAATTAAACAAATATTTGCAAATAACTCATGACTAAAGGAAGAAGTCACAAGATGGATAAGAAAATATTATGGCATGGAAATATTATCAGCTGAATAAAAATTAAACAAACCATAATGTATATTTTACAACTAAGACATAATCACCAAAAATTTGTACATTGCATGCTTATATTAGAAAATACCAAAATTAATTATTTTACTCTTGCTTGAACAAATTAGAAAAAAAGAAATTAAAACCAAAATAAGCAGAATTAAAGAAAACAATACGAATTGGTCATTAATGAAACAGAAAACAGATACATGGTTTAAGAAATCTATGAAAACAAATTCTAATTATCCAAAGGATCAATAAAATTATCAAAGTTCTGAACAGACTAGTCTGCTACAATACAAATTACTACTGTTAGGAATGAAGAAGTGACACCACTACATATCCTACAGATATTAAATGAAGAATGACAGATTATTAGAAATAATTTTGTGTAAAAAAAGTCCTTATTTTTGTAAAACTGACACATTTCTTGAAAGATACTAAATCATACTCATGAAGAAACGGATAACCCAAATAGCTCTGTATAGATTAAATTGAATTCAGAATCTAAAAATATCTGACAAATATCTGATTGAAGATCAGACAAAGCTGATTGAAGTAAAAAACCCATTTATAGAATAAGCAATATCAATTCTACACAAACACTCCAGAAAATACGTCTTTTTATGTGGACTGCATTAACCTGACATCAAAACTTGAGAAACATATTAACATAAAAGAAAACTACACATTATTGCATCACATAAATAAGTGTACAAATATCTCTTAAAATTTTAGCAATACAATCCAATGACATGCAAATGTGACAATTTACCATGACTATATGGACTTAACCAAGGAATGGTAGACCAGTCTAACATTCAAATATTAATGAATGTGATTCACTTTGCTAAAATTTTTTAAAAAAAAGAAAGAAAGAAAGACCATATACCAGTATTACCATAACACTTGTTTTGAAATATGGATTTATTTCAACACAAATGGAACATTGGGGTAAATTTTGATTGTTGGAGTGAATTTTGAATTTTGTGTTCACTTATGCAAAATTTTGTCTATGCAAAACAGTTAAGTGAAAGCAGAAATTGCACATGGAGGAAAGAACCATGTAGTGTCACACAAAAAGCACAGTCACACATCTCAAACATCTATTCATCACTTCTACTGACCACATGTTATAAGTCACGTTCTTCATCTATCCAATTTAGTATAATCATCCTGCCTCCATTTCATATTAATTCATAAACAATAACCTCTCTGAAACTCACTTCCAAAAAGCAAATTTTGGGTCCTTTTCAGATAAATAAGGGGTCACATTTATTGTAGTGTTCATACATTTCCTAATCATGCACTTACCCTAATTTTTTTCATAAGCACAAAAATTGCAAAATTTCAAATAGTATAGCGCATTTTAGGAACATACATGTCATGTAACAGCAGAACTGACCATGACCATCTTAATTAATAGATTGAGAAAAGGCACTGAATTAAACAGTAGTAATTGGTGATAAAACCTGCTAGCTAGCAAGGAATACTGATGGTTCCTGACTTATTATGGTTTAATTTACAATTTTTTAACTTCACAATTGTGGGAAAGCAATACATTTTCAGTAGAAACTGTACTTCAACTTTTGAATCTTGATCTTTTCCTGGGCTAGATACATGCTCTATGACACTCTCTGGCAGTGCTACACATTGGCAGGGAGTTCAGCTTCCAGTCAGACAGGCGATCACAAGGATAGCCAACTAATGCCATATAATGTATTGTGTTGCTAAGCTATGATAGCTTGCCAGTTTGGTGCATGAAATGTATATTTAACTTAATGATATTTTCAATTTACAGTAGACGTATCTGGACCTAACCTGTTGTAGTCATTTTAACATCCCTGGGACGCAATATCCAATACCTGAAACTTAAAGAAGAGAAGTTTATTTTGGCTCACAGTTTCAGTCCATGGTTGGCTGACTCCAAGGCAGATATGACATGGTGGAAGGGCCTGGGCAGAGAAAAGCTACTCATATGCCAGGAAGCAAAGCGCAAAAGGCAGAGCCTGGAAGATATAGTCTTCCAGGTTATGTCCCAGTGACACGCCTTCAGGCAGCCCCACCTTCTAAGAGCAGGGCCACCATAATCCAATCACTTTCCAAGAGCCCCACCTCAGAATACATAAGGCTTGGGGAAGAGTTAAATTTAAACAGTAAAATAGGAACATTTGTATAAGGCAACTTCTTGAAATAAATAAGGACATCTATGAGAAACCTATAGCCAACATAATATTTAATGGTGAAAGATTGAATGCTTCCCATAGGATTGGGAAAGAGGCAAGGAGGTCTGCTTTCATCCTGTCAAATAAAATTTGCAGTGAAGGTCCCTTCCAGTACAATAATTCAAGGAAAAAAATATAAAAGGCATACATATAATATGAAAACTTATGAAGAAAGTGCAATAAATCTGCAAAATAAGACAGAATTAATGAGTGGATTTAGTAATCAAACAGGATATATAGGATCTCTATATTAAAACATGTAACACATACAAAGTTTTACAAATAGTATCAAAAATTTTAAATACTATCAACGCTTTTATAATAGTATCAAACATATTAAATAGGAATAAAAGGACCAATGTAAAAGACTTTTACACTGAAAACTATTAATTATTTCTGAGATAAGTTAAAAAAAGACATATACATGGGGAGCTACATCATATTTAAGACTGAAAATCCAATAATATTAATTTCTAATTTCCTCTCAAATTAACCTATAGATTTAATGGAATTTCAATAAAAATCTCTCAGTGTTAAGGTAAAAATTGACAAATTGTGTCTAAAATTGATATGAACCTGAATATGGTGGTGCACATCTATAATCCAAATGCTCTGGGAGACTGAGACAGAATTGCAAGCTAGAGGACAGGTTGGGTAGCTTAGCGACTTGGGAAGACCTTGTCTCTTTTAGAGTATTCTACAAGAGGTTGGGGATACACCTCAATGTGAAAGCCCTAGGTTTAAAATAAATAAATAAAATTTAAAAAATAAAATAAAATCATATAAAATAGAAAAAGTCTTATAAAAGTGAAAACAATATTGGAAGAAGCAAAATTGGAGAACTTAAACAACTTCCTTTTAAGATTTATTGTTAAAACCACAAAAACCAGGATAGTATGGTATTAATGTTAACACACAGATCAATTGAATGAAATAGAAATGGAATCACACATACACAGCAGATGGAGTTTTGACAAAGGCTTCAGAGTTGTTCAATGTTCAATAAATCATGCTGAAACAACCATAGATCCATATGGACAATATAAACTTTATCTTTTACCTCACATTCTACACAACAATCAACAGTTTTAGAATAAAATCCTGTGATCTTGGACTAGGCATAACTTTCTTAGAACACAAAAAGCACAAACCATAAGGAAAAAAATACCCTGATAAACAGAATTTATCAAAATTAAATATTTTTACTCATTGAAAGATGAGATCAAGAAAATGAATAGACAAGCCACAGATGGGGGAGGGAGGTATTTGTTAAATATGCCTGGAAAATGTAGCTAGAATACTTAGTGTTAGAATGCTTGCCAAATATGCATGAAGTCCTGGGTTCCATCACCAGCATCACACACACACACACACACACACACACACACACACACACACACACATACACACACACACCCAAACACACACACTCAAATTTAGGGTGCAAGCAACCCAAATGGGCAAAAGATTTGAACGGGCCTTCCGAAAGAAGGTACATGGACGCCAAGTAAACACACAAACAGATGCTTAACAGCATTAGCTTTTAAAGAAATGTAAATATGACCACAATGAGGCACTGCTGTATACACTCGAGAATGCTAAAATAAGAAAGATTGAAGGTACAAATGTAGGCAAGGATGTGAAAGGATCAAAACTTTCATATACAGGTATTCCTCATTTAACAACCTACCAGTTTAAAGTGAACACTCACACTTAAAACCCACTGCTTGGACTTATGACCTGTCTTCTTGTTTGTACAGTTCTGTACATCTTTTGATAGAGCTTCGATGTCTTTTTTGTATAGTACACCTTGTTTATACAGTACCACAACTTCTGCTAATTGTACTGTACAGTACGGTACTGTAGTTTTACGTTCTGTTATACATTACAGTACTTCCTGTAAGAGTTAGGCAAATAAAACCAAAGTCATCAAACTGGAGTTTCTTTTGCTCATTTCTTTGTTCTGAATATTGTAGTGCAAATACTATATACGACTCCTTATTTAGCAGCCAATTTAGTTAACAACCTAGTTCAGGAATGGTGCTCGGTCCTTAAGCAAGGAATGTCTGTCTTACTCGTGGGAATGCAACAAGTATGGAAAATAGGCAGTTTCTAATAAAGTGCTAAAATACTTTTGCCATATCACCCAGCAATTACACTCCTAAGTACTTATCCAAGATAAATAAAAGTTATGTTAACACAAAAACTCATCCTTAAATATTTGTTGCAACTTTGTTCAGAAAGACCTCAAACTTGAAATTGTTTAAATATTCACCACTGAGGAACAGATAAACTACTTAATAGCACATCCATTCAGTGAAAAACTAATATACAATAACTAGAAATAAACGAACCAAACCTGCACCAAAATGTCTAAATCTTAAAAGCATTATACTAAGTTTAAAAAAAAAGACAGCCATAAAAAAATATATCCTGTATGATTCTACTGATTTTCAATAAACCAAAATTACAGTAACGGAGAGATTTGTGATTGTCAGGGACAATATGACAATTGAAAGCTAGTGGGGTCCATGAAGGAATATTTGGGGGTAGAAATGTTCTAAATTCTCACTGTGGTGGGAGTTACATGTTGTTTATGTCTTTCAAAACTCAACAAAGAGTTAGTACACTGAAAACAGGTTACTTATATTGCATGTGAATTATATCTCAATAAAGACTTTTTTTTTAGTGTGTTAGTGTTAAGGGAACTACGAAAGGGACTTCAGCCAAGGATCTGGAACATCTGTCTGAGCAGATGTTTACTGTGAAGGGTACTGAGGATTGGCGTTAGGGAAAGCTATTTGGGCAGAGGGCAGGTTGTAGTCAGTTTCAGACAGTGAAATGAATGCTGGGTTTTTCCAGATGAGCTGGGTTTGATCTTGGCTCTTTTCTTAGAAATGACATGCGTGTTGGCAAGCTCCTTGGCTTTCCTGAGTTTTGCATCTTGTATCCTTGCCTGTATAATGGGTGTTGAATCAACCCTGCCCAACTCACAGGCTGTCATGCCAATCATATAAGTTAGGAAGGGGCGAAAAAACTCTGCAAACTTCAGAGTGCTGCGCACATGTGAAAAGGGAAATGGGGGCCAGTGTGGAAAATAGCAAGAAGAATTTAGGTTATAAGTGAATGTACATAGTTTAAAAACAGAAAGGGAAAAGAGAGTCTCTCATCTTCTCACTGGATATTTTCACTGCTTATCTTGAAGATTCAGTGAGTTTGTTTAGATTTAAAGATGTGCTGCTTGTAACCCTCCAGATGAAAGAGCAAAAAGCTCCCATGGATGGAGGCCCTTATGGGCCAAACTAGATAATGTCATTATCCTATAAACAGGTGATAACAGCAGAGGCAGTCTCATCTCAAACTAATCCAGTTCTAATCCCTTCAAGGGTCTGGAAAGATGTCAGAGAATAAAAGGCTACTGCCACTTAGCAAGCTGTATCTTGCAAGTGGATTTGTCACCCTTCAAGCCTGAGCATCTGTCTAGTTGTCCAGACATGACAGGCACAGCAATGTGGGGTGGGGGTGGGGAGGAAGCACTGCCTCATCATGTAACCGGGAGCTGGAAAAGTCTTCTGTTTCCTCTCCTTGGACTTGAATCTGAAGAAAGATAGCTGCCAGTAGTCCTTTAACAATCACAACCACTACAGCAGTAAGAATTACTAGCAAGTATTGTGCCCATATCATTTTCTCCTATATGTATTTGTTTTAGAAATGAATAAATCAAGATTAATATTCAAGGTCACAGAGCAGATAAGAGGCATAGCCAGATTTCACTCTGGCAGGCTGACCTTGGAATTTTTGCAGCCACTCAGCCCCAAGAAACAGAGACCACGCCTGCCATCTACTCCATTCCAGGATTCTACAGGCCGTGAAGCACTGTGCAGGTTTGTGTCTCTGAGCTCCCCTTCCTTTCACCTAAATGGGGATTAATAAGGCGTGCAGAGGTTAAGTGTGACAGTGCATGTCAAGTGCCTAGGAAGATGTGTGGCTTTTACTAAGTCACTCAAAAATGTCAGGTCCTGTTCTCTTTCCTATGCAGCTGTGGCAGGCAGTTCTTAACTCTGGAGAAAACATGGGTATGGGTCTCCTCAAATGTGTAAGTGAAGATCACGTAGCTGCAGCTGCCCTTCTTGCTGAGGGGACATGGTCACACCACTGCGAGTGGAGCCTGTGAATGTGAAACTTGGCTTTCACCCCAGGATCTAGAGGTCTTCACTCTACCCAGGATCCTAGCATAATGAATAGGTGCTTTGCTTGAATATGGTTTATCCCCATTAAAACTCATGTCAAGTCTTGGCCCCACTGTAACCATGTTGAGAGGTGATGGAGCCTTCAAGAGGTTTGTGGAATTGCAGAGGTTTTATCCTCACAGGTAGACTAATGTAGTCCTTCTGGGAATGGATTGGTTATCTCTAAGGTGGGTTGTTACAAACCAGGTCGACTCCTATTTCCTCTCCCTCTCTTCTGGATGCATCTACTCCCTCTTCTGCTTTCCTGCCACACGTGGAGCAGCACTTGTCCTTCACCTGAAGCTGAACACATGCTAGCACTATGCTTGTGAGCCACCAAAACTTTGAGATAAACAAAACTTTTTTCTTTATAAATTATTCATTCTCTGGTATTTTGTGATAGCAACAGAAAATGGACTAAAACAACAGGCTGTAGTCATTGGTGCTAATGGAGCTCCCTGTACATCTGAGTAAGGAATCACTTTTACAGTATCAAGGGTAGCAAGACTGGATTGCCTGGGAAACCTGGGAATCTGAATTCTGATATGAGATGTACCCAGGAGTCTTCTAGAATAATACCCTTCAAACTTCAATCCTCAAGGCTCTACATGGTGAAAACACTTTCCTAGGGTGGTTGCTCAGTGGTGGGTGGTAAGCACTCCTGGAATAAAGGGAAACTTCGCTTTATCCTCTCTTGACAAACTCACCAGAACACTCAGAATGGAAATAGTGACCAGGACTCTGGGCGACATGATGTCACTGAAAGGCATAGAAACCAGACCTTCCTGCCCCAGCCCATAGCCTCTGGCCAAGGTCTAGCCCTGCTCCTGCTTCTTTCCATCACATTATCCACCAATTTCCATGTCTGCAGTCATGTTCAGTAACTACAAGACGAACACCATCTCAATTAACAGGCTACCTTCAGGGCGTCTCTGCACCAACTATTCCAGCACAATTGTCCACACTGTCATCAGGGCCTAATCAACTAATGATGGCTGAAAATGAGGGAGGCCAATCCCAATAAATTCCAAGGCAAGTCATTTTTCTCTTTTAATGCCCCTCTCCCTCCTTTTCCTTCTTCCCACGGCACAATGCAGTAAATTAATGTCACCGTGGTTATTACAGTACCGCTGCTATGGCAAGTATTCAAGCGACGATCCTGGAATATTTTACCTCAGCATTTATTTGTCCATAAAATAAAACAGGATTTATGATATGACTCTCCAGTTTGAGGGCTGCATGGACAGCAGCTGGGGCACATCCTTATCTCCTCCACAGGTAAAGATATAGGGATGCTCTTGGGGAGCAAAAGTGCCCAGTATGAAGGGGTCCCCACAAGATGTCTGAGCCTGGGAAGGGCAAGTCCCCCATGGGACCTACAGGCAGTGCCTCCTGGAAAAGACTTCAGCTAAAAGGGCAGTATGAATTTGAGATATGAAATTCAGGTGCATGTGAGGGAAGCTGCCTTTTGAGGGAAGAATAGAGTCAAATTCCTTCTTTCTCACTCTTGCTTGATTCCCACAGGCACTTGAAAAGCCGGAGCTGCTACCAAGTTCACCTGTCAGCTACTGGGCCTCGCTTGACTGCTGGGACCTATGACTGTCTCCATTGTTTTCTGTGATCTGCTTGCAGGGACTGGGCACCAGCTTCGGCAACAATGTCAATGGGGGGCAAAGCTCGGTGAAACAGAATCCAGAAGCAGAGTTCATTAAAATACGCAGCCTGCACACAACTCTTCCTGGGAAAGGAAAGAGACTCCACCTTGGAGGATGCGCTTGGAAATTATAATTCATTGATTTGGAAGCCAATCATTTTGTATTTTGACTGCTGGCTTAGGAATATTCATATTTTCCACCGCATTTAAATTTCCCTGTGCCATTAAAATCTCTGAGCTCTATAATTAGGCCTCTCCTGATAGATATGGATGAGGTCTCTGTTCCAGGGAGAATGAGGAGGAGTCTCTGGGATGCATGGGTTTGCAGGAGGGCTTCTCTGCACTCATCTTGACCCATCTCCAGTAGAAATCTCCTAGTCAACCCACCCTTCACTGGGACCCAGACCGGGGTCTCTGCAGCTAGAGCTGCGACCGCTGCCTGATGCCCTTCTCCCCTCCTGTGCTTGGGCCTGCACAGCCACTAAAATGTTTACTCTCTTAAACGTAATTTGCATTCTGAAAGCCATATCCCCAGCTCAGACGATATTTATGAAATAAAATCCTGCTGGTTGCAGCAACCAAAACAGATGTGGCTTGCTACAGCATTGTGTGTATATGAAACTGCTTCTACTCACAAATAAATAAATAAATAAATAAATAAATAAATAAGCAAACAAACAAATGAACAGGAGTCTTCTCCAGAGTAGCTATCATTTTAGGAAGTGAAATACAACACGGAAACCTTGCAACCTGATGTCCTTGTAAATGACACCTGGAGCTGGCAGTAAGCTTCCAGCATGACCCGTTAGGGTCCTACATACATTGGTCCTGGTCACTTTCACCAGATGTGCTCCACAAATCTCAGAAGTCACCAAGACTCATACCCTGGCCACACCTCACCAGTCAAATTTCTGCTGAGATCAACCAAAATATTGGGTAATAAAGATGGAAAAGCAATAAAGAATGGGGGAGGGGATGAAGAATTGCTTAGAACAAATTCTGTACGTAATTACTTGCGTTTTTGCTAACTACTGTATAAACAACACTTTTAACAAGGCAAATTGGAATCTTGAAGACAATTCTGCTTAGGGATATAGCTTCAATTTATTATACGAGGATAACTGAAAACTTTGTTTCTGCTGCGTTGCAGTCAATTTCCATGGTGCGCACATTTCGAATGTGTGATTAATCATATGAGTGCAGGGATTGCCAATAAATACCCAAACTCTCAAACTGTAACAACTTGCTCATTTTGTGCGGTCATTCCAAACAGCTAAACAGCCTGAGCCCATCAACATGCCTAAGGATCAATGCTCTGGGGTCTCTGCAAAAGATTGATTTTGCTCTCTGAGGATTTCATTGTGCTCATCCACAAAAATTCTTGGTTCCCTAAATAATCAGATCCCTGGGCTTAGCTTTGGAGTAACACTATCATAGTTGCAGTCATGACTCCCAGCACTGTCAGGCTGCCCCAGCAGGCCTCCATATTGGGGAGACTCTCCCCATTTGGTGATCAAAAGGAGGACACTTCATCTGCAGTCTGACCACTCAAAACAAAAACAGAAAATAGAGGAAATAAATCAGCAAGTCAAAGTGGTTCAGATGATATAGATAATGATGGTTCCCCCTCCCCTCGTGCTGGGGACTGAACCCAGCACCTTTGCACTGAGCTACATCCCCAGTCCTTTTTATTTTTTATTTTGAGACAAGGTCTCTCTAAGTGCTAAGTTGCCCAGGCTAGGCTCGAACTTGTGATCCCCTTACCTCAACCTCCCAGAGTGCTGGAATTACGGGCATGTGCCACTACACCTGGCTGCTTTATTTTAAAAAGAAGAAATTTGAGCAAAGGGATGCACAATGCTCTTCTAACTTAAACCTCTATCTTATGCAATTTTATTGTAACTGTGTCTGTTTTTTTTCTTTCTTTTTTTCAGTGTTGGAGATTAAACTGTGCACGTGCTAGGCAAGTGCCTTGCACCAGTGGGCCACACTTTTCTGTCTTTTGATCAATTCCCATTTCTCATGCATAGTTTCTGATGAAGGACTCACACATGACAGCATGCTGTCACAGGTAGTAGCATTAACCAGAATGGTTATTTGCTACTCACCACATACAGAAACACACACACACGCACACACACACACACACACACACACACGCACACACACACATCTTATTGGGTATCCCTAAAGATAAGGCTTCCTAATAATTGGGATAAAGATGAATAAATACATTGACAAGTCAGACATGTACCAAGAAAAGTAAAAAAGCAAAAACAGGTGTTTCTACCTAGTGTCTGAAGGAACCTTAATGTGTTTGCCTTACCTGCTAATTAGTCGAGTCTTGCTGAGGGGCCCAAGCCATTTGCCACTCAGCATAAAAAGCCCACTTTGAAAGGATCCCTTGTTTGGAGGGAGGAATCCTCCCACCCAGAGATGAGAGCAGCTCAGATGTCTATCAAGCCCCCACCCTCTGATTAGGGCAGCTTGCAAAGAGGTCTTAATTGCCTAAACCTCAAGCCGAATTACATAAACATCAGAGAGGCACTGAATGCCAAACACCTTTCTAAGGGGGAGAAAAATAATAAGGTGAGATCACTTCATTCTCACTGCAACCTAAAAATAAATGGAAGGGGCTTCTCCCAGCTTCAGGGAGTGCATATGGATTTCTTGCTGACATTCGATTCTCTGAACTGAATGTCACACTCGCTGAGAACAGTTAAAAAAAATAATAATGCTAGACTGTTATCGTTATTAGAAGGGCAAGAAGAATGAAATATCATGATTATCATTAGGAAACCCTGTAAAACATATTTGTACATTATCTTGGGGCAAATACAAGTGTCATGTGTTACCAATTGTTAGGCAAAGAACGTGGTAATATATTGTTCCCCTCCGGCCCTCTGTGCAGCTCCATGCAGGGCAGAAATGATGTGCACAGTATGTGCAGGCAGCCGAAACGTGCTAGTATGGGGTGGGAGGTGCAGAGGGCCACCCCAGGACTGGTGACACAGTGGACAGTTGGGATAGATGAAGTGGCAGTGGAGGAAGGTAGTGCAAGGCCGGACTGGCCACCTGGGCAACTGGACCAGGTCATGGGAAGGGTCACAGGTCCCTCCTGGTCCGGGTTGGACAGGGCCAGGGAGTTAGAACAGCAGGCTCTGCTCAGTATGCC
>RJWT010023866.1:0-16662 GCA_004365215.1 Cuniculus paca | reverse complement strand
TACAGTGACTCCACACATTTGATCTCTGAGGAGCAAACAATCCAACCACACCATCTTCCTCTTTTTTTTTTTATTTTATTTTAAAAAGAATAAAACCAAACCAAACCAAACACAATAAAACAAATCAGAACAGAACAATGCAAGCAATACAGGACTTCAAAACAAGACAACAGGAAATCAACAATAGCTACCATAATGTCTCTCATTTTCTTCAAAATAGCTGTCTTCTTCTAAGTGTAGAAAGTTGTAAGAAGTGAGTTCACCTACCTTGAATGCTCAGCTATCTAAGGTTCAGGAAAAGATTGTGATATTGTGGCCAGCAGAGGGCATTCTGGGTCTGATAATAAAGTGAGTGACTGAAGGTGATTTTATGTGGGACCAAACTTTTTTTTTTTTGTATCAGGGATTGAACTCATGACCTTGCGCTTGTCACACAGGCAATGTGGGAATTAACTAGCTTTTCTAGTGGGATTGGGTGCAGTGTACCTCAGGGCTGTGTGACCATCCCATGGTTGGGACTGAGCTAGATCCAAGAAGACACTTCCTGATAGGCTGCTTTGTCTGCCCTGGAAAAGATCATTCAGGTCACCTTCTTCTTTTATATGATGATTAGAACCACCACCTAGTCCAGAGTCAATGAGGGACTAGAAATGAGACAGGAATATTTTTAATAAGTTACTTGCTCTGAGCAACAGAGGGGAAGAAAGAGAGACATTCATGTATTTCTAGTTTACAATGTTGCCCTGAGGTACCAGTCCTGAGCATGTGTTCTGCATGGCTCAAATTTTTTCTTTCTTTCTTTTTCCTTCCTTCTTTTCCTTCCTTCCTTCCTTGCTTTCTTCTTTCCTTCTTTCTTCCTTCTTCTTTTTTTTATTTTTTTTGAGATATGGTCTTGCTATGTAGACCAAGGTAGGCCAAGGTAGGCTAGAACTCATGATCCTTTTATCTCAGCCTCCCAAGTGCTGGGTTTATAGGCGTGTACCACTGCACCAAGCTCAATGTTCATTCTTAATACACAATCAGCATTTGCCTTGTTACTCTGCTGTTACCACTTCAGAGAGTCCAGGTTGGTGGCTCTATCTCACTGCCTCCTGGGTTTGCCTATGGTAAGTGGGACTTCTGGGGTTGCATCATGTTTAAGTGTCTTCTCATTTTTTTTGTTTAATTCCTAGACTGATGCTTATAAATTGCCTATGATGAGTAGCTTTTTTTGCTGGTACTTTGAACCCCTAGGAAGTGACTACTTCTTGGAGGTGTCTTTCAGCTGTAACTGGCTTTTGGGCTTTAAGTTTGTTGCAAGATCCTACCTCTTCAATTTATTGTGGGTGAGAAACTGTTGTCTACTTGGCCCAGCCTGTGGTTCTTGGGCATTGGTCTATTGTATATTTTATGACCCTTAGGCAATGTCAGCCTTGATATACTGGAACGAAGAGCGGGTTAGAACAATTACGCCACCTCGGCTAAAGTAGTACAATCAGTAACAACTATTAATTTGCCACCTTTAACCAGATGAATTAGATTTGTGGTTATAAAACAAAATTTAAAACAAACCAGAAAATTGTATGCAGTAACTAAGACCTTAATATGTCAGTTTTACCCTCAAGAGAGAAAATTTAAAAGGGGTTGGGGGGAAATAGAGAAGTGGAAGAAAAAGAAGAGATTAGAAGCAAGGCTGGAAGACAAAGGAGGATCACACAAACTTTGGAAACTGGTGCAAAAGACACAAGGGAGAGAAGAAAGAAATAGAAAGAAGAACAGAACAGAGCAACAGCCACAAAAAACTAGAAACTATGTTCACATTCATATAAAAACATGAATAAAAGGGCTGGGGATTTAGCTCAGCAGCCTAAGCACCTGCCTGGCAAATGTGAGGTTGTGAGTTCAATCCCCAGTGCCACGAAAAAAAAAATGAATAAGCAATGAATAAAAAAATAAAACAAAACTAAGGAAATAAACAAAAATCAAAACCAGAAAGCGAGAGAGAGACAAGTCCACTTCAAGGTGTGTCTCTGCTGTCACTGGTGAACAACACAGGCAAAGTCCAGACCCATGTTGTTTAACTCTACTGAGCCAGCAGTAGCTTTGCAGTAGGGTAGTGGATAATCCCAGTGAGCCTGCTTCTTTATTTTCCCTGAAGTTTAGGCTGGTTTCTAGCCAATCAGATGGTTGAAGGTGTTTCAGGTTGTTTTCGCAACCTTTATCCTATTGCATTAGTCAACAAGTCTGTTTTTGGACCAGTACCATACTGCTTTTACTACTGTAGCTTTGTAGTATAACTTGAAATCTTGGACTAGTTTTGTTCATTTTGTGCATGATTGTTTTGGCTATTCTGGGTCTCTTCTGATTCCATGTAAATTTTTAAAGTGGTTTTTTAATAGTTCTTTGAAGAATGTTTTTGGTATCTTAATTGGAATTTCAGTGAATCTATATGTAATTTTTGGTAATAGGGCCATTTTGACAATATTGGTTCTGCCTATCCAAGAATAGGGGAGGTATTTTCATTTTCTGGCTTATTCTTCAATCTCTTTTTCAGAGTATTATATTTTTTGTTACAGAGTTCTTTCACTTGATTAGGCTAATTTCTGTGTATTTAATATTTTGAAGTTATTATTAATAGGATTGTTTTCCTGACTTCTTTCTTGGTGGGTTCATTGCTTGTGTATGGGAATGCTGATGAGTTTTGTGTTGATTTTTATCCTGCCTCTTTGTTGAACATTCTAAGAGTTACCTGATTGAAGTTTTTGGGGTCTTCTATGTAACAGATCATGATATCTGCAGATAAAGGTAGTCTGGCTTCTTCCTATACCATTGGAATTCTTTTCTTGCCTGATTTCTCTGGCTAATGTTTTGAATACTGTATTGTAGAGGAGTGGTAAGAGTTGACACACTGGTCTTCTATTTCTAGAAGGACTGGTTTCAGTTTTTCCCCATTTAGTAAGATGTTGGTAGTGGGTTCATCATAAATAATTTTTGTAAGTTTGAGGTAACATTACTCTATATCTATTTTAGTCAGGTTTTTCAAGAATGGATGTTAGGTCTTGTGAAGACTTTTTCTGGATCTATTGACATGGTCATGTAATTTGTATCTTTTCCTCTGTCTATGTAGTGTATTGCATTTATTGGTCTACATATGTTGATCTATCCTTGTATCTCTGGGATAAAAATGACTTGGTCATGATGGATAATCTTTTTAATGACTGTGTCTTGGTTACTTTGTTCTAATTGTTGAGACAAAACAACTGACACCCAAAGTGAAGCAAGGAAAAGTTTATTTAGCTTACAGTTTCAGGAGATTTTGGTCCATAATCAGCTGGCTCCAAGGCAGGATGGCATGGCACAGGGCAACACTTCAAGGCAGCAGCCAGAGCAAAAAGGCGAGAACAAACCTCTTCTCCTCCCTTATATTGTACACAGGCTACCCCCATCCCCCTTTTAGGGCTGGTGTAGCGCTCACAGAATCTCCTTGCCCTCCTTTGCACAGGATGAGGATATTTACAAAGTAAGAACCCAGGCTCCCTGCTGAGTCTCTCAGTTAAACTTCTAAACTGCTCAAGTTGACACAATGTATCAACCATAACAATCTACCCTTTGTCAACTTGACAGCCAGACATATTTCTTTAAATCAACCTCCAGATACAAAGGCAGGTTTATTATTAACATTTTGCAACTTGAACATTGTAACACAGGTTACCAATCCTTAAGAACCAATAAGAGAAAAAGTAATAAAATAGGATGTGTTGGCAGTGTTTGTGTTACAAAGAAGTAGGGGATAGGAGGGACGATTTGAGTCAGTCTGAGAAGGAAAATAAATAAACAGGACAGGAGAAAGAATTTAAATGGAGCATGCTGGAGGGTACAGGGTACTTTAATCCAATGTATAATCAAATCAGGACACTAATTTAGCTAACCATGTCAAACAACTCCTGGCATGGGAGAACATAATGGGTTCAGCTAGGGAACCATAGAGACACTATTGTTAATTACTAGTCCTATACTTTTATTAGTACACTGCTTTTACCCCCTAACTCTTACTAAAAGCAATAGCAGGTGAAAGAAAGAATGAAAAAGAGAAAAGAAAATTCATTGATTTGATAGTTATTTGTGTACAACAAAATAATGGGGAAGGTAGGGTGGTTTGAGATGATGGTGTAAGAAGGAAAGTAAGTAAAAGAAAAGGGAAAAGGGGAGTTTAGATGGAATGGTGTGGAGTGTCCTGGAGGACTGGGATCAATTTATGATGAAATAAAATAGCTAATTTAGTTAACCTCATGAAACAACCCATGGCATGGGATAGCCAGATGTATCACAATAAGAGCAATAGCTCAGATTCCTATGTTTTTACTGGCAAACAACAGTGCCCCCATCAGTTCTTTCAAAAAGCAATATCAGATGAAGAGGAAAAGAGATACACAGACACACAGACACATACCCACAAAAGTAAAGACAACTTACAGTCATGATTTATACTGTAGTTAGAATTTGACCAGTGTGCTTTTCTCTTTTAGTTCAAAAATAGACTGTCTCAGAGAAGTTGTGGGTGGTTGACATCCAGTGCTCTGTGCTTGTGACTAGGAAGTTGGGTATGTCATCCAGTGTTTGAGCTGGTTGTCATTCCATGACTTGCCTACTAGGGAGTAAAAGGGCTGGGAGGGGCTCTCATTCTTTTTGCAGGCTGAGCTCTACTGTTTAAGTTGCACTCCTACGGACTTGACAGGACAGAGGATTTTACCTTTTTATGGCTAGGCATGTTCAATTGTATCGGAGGTTGGAAGGGCTCAGCAAGACTGGTTAAGTACCCAGTCTTCCACTGGGAGCTTCCTTGACTCTGATGCCTTTCCTCTGCAATAATCCCAGCAATTACTTACTTCTGCTCTCTCTGTAACACTATAGGCTATGCTGAGCCTTCTCATTACATTATTCCTCTCCAGCTTTCTCCTTGCATGAAATAATCTGTTTGTGCCTTACAAAAACTTTTTATCTAGCCTGCAAATTCAGTGGCATTTATGGTTTGGTGGAGTTTGAAATTCAGTAGCTTTTCTTGAATGACAGTAGGGAGCAACCATGAATACAGAGCTCAGAAGATATTGAGCACAGGGTACAAATTTTCACATATGAAATCAATAAATTCTGGTTCTCAAATGTGCATCTTGGTGACTATACTGAAAAATACTCTCACCTACTTAAAATTTGCTAAGTGTTACCAAAACACAAAAGGTAACTATATGAATTGGTCAATGCATTGATTTTCTTTGTGGGAATCATTTCAAAATGCTTATTAAGAAGTTGTTGCACTGTGTACCTTTAATATATATAATTTTTATTTTCCATTTATACCTCAATAAAATTGGAAAATAGAATTTACACTTGACACAAAGGGATGATAAAAACAAAATAAATCAGGCCTATATAAACAAATTAGAAAATATTTCAAATTGCACACCTCTCTTTTGAAATATAACAAACTATAAAAATTGAAATCAATATTATCCTTTAATTAAATAACTTTCCCATCACTCAGATAGAGTTCAGGCAAAATAAGCATGGACAAAGACTGCCACAGTTAAGAGGATGGTGGCACTGATGTTCACTACAGTTCTCCAGAAGGGCTTTTCTGATGTGTCTGTGAGTTTCTTCTTCAGGGTTTCTTGTTCCTCTTTGGTCAGTTTGGGTCCTGTCTTCTGCAAACCACAGAATGTATCATAAGCCTTCTTGAGACATCCACGAGATTGCACAGGAGTATCTGAAACACCAAAAGATGAGCGAAGTTTCACAAAAGAAAATTCCTAGTCAGTGTAGTACAGGTGACTGTAAAGAATGATCTCAACCACTTGTGTTGGAAAGATCCTTGAGAAAATAGAGTTAAATGTGACTATAGAAAATAGAAAAGTTTTCATGGTAAAAGTCCAATGAGTAAAGTATAAAAACAAGTGAAATTGGAGAAAAACATTGGCATGCTATGTTACAGAGGGTTTAATGTCCTTAGTAAATAAGGGTTCCTAAAAACAGAGACCATCAACTCCATGTGCACATACTAGATGAAGAAATAGTTAAAAGAATAAAAGACAAGTTGTTTTTTGTTTCAGTGCAGTA
Organism: Cuniculus paca; assembly: GCA_004365215.1. Classification (NCBI taxonomy): domain Eukaryota; kingdom Metazoa; phylum Chordata; class Mammalia; order Rodentia; family Cuniculidae; genus Cuniculus; species Cuniculus paca. The sequence goes on along the minus strand of RJWT010023866.1, from coordinate 10,572 downwards.
CTTGTCTGGTGACAAATTGTTTTTAAGCTTACTCAAAAAGCAGAAATTTAAAGGAAAAAAAACAGAAATTTAAGTTAAAACTATATGGAAATACTAGTGGCAAAAATTCAAAAGTTTCAGAGTATGTTATGTTAGTGAGTCTGTGTGAAACAAACATTGTCACAAGTTCTTGCTAGGAGAATATACTTCAAGTCTGTTGGAAGGGAATTTGGAGAATATTCAAATTGCATAGGCACTAATCTTTTCCTCGAACAATTGAACTTCTTGCAATTTATCTCAAAGGTGCATATATAAAAATACTTAAGTATAAAACTATTCATTGCTTGATTGAAAAATTTAAAAGCTCTTTCTAATTTTAAATGTTTATGAAAAATCTTAATGAATGTAAGACTGAGAGATGAATGATGACAAAATTGTATAAAATAAGTGAGTTATAACAAGAGCAGTACTTTAAAGGAAATGTATATAACCTTTGTTTTTACATTAGAGAATAAAGGAAGATAAAAATTGATGAAACAATATCCAACTTGTTAGAAAATATACCCAAGAGAATAAAACCAAATAATTTTAATGGGAGAATATATATATATATGAGAAATAGTAATGAAATAGGAAAGGATAATAATACAAAGATATAAAGCTAAAAGTTGGTTCTTTAATAAAAACAAAATAGTCTAGTCCAGTGATGATAAGCATTTTAGAGATAAGTGTCCAAAGTACAACTCAAAACCCACTTATTTATTGCAAAGTGGCAACACTGCAATTAAACCTGAATATTAGGGCTTTAGTTTAGAAAAAAAGGCTCATATATTAATATCTTTTGTCTTAAAAGGAAAACATAACACGTATGTCATAGGTTCACTACCACTGGATAGTCTTAAGTAGAATTTTACAAGAAAAAAAAAGAGAAATCAAAGCAATTATATTAGGAATCAAAAATAAAATAGAACTGCAGAGGCAGCAGAAGTGGAAAAGATAATAAAGAGTAATTTTATACAAATATATTTAACAAGTAATTTTATACCAATACATATGTGTACTACTAGACAAATCCCATCTTACTGTTTCTTAGCATGTGATATATACAATTCCAGAACTGATTAATGAATAATTGAATACTTTAAATAACTCTATAGCAATCATATAAATTTAATTAGTAGTAGCTTTGATCTCTGACTTTATTGGTTTCTATTAATCTCAATGTGTCTGTGTGGCTCTGTGTTTGTGTATCTCTTTGTGTGTCTGTTTCTCTGTTTCTGATAAACTCATACACACACACACACACACGTTTCCCAATTGTATTACTGAAAAATTTACAATTTCATTGGAGATATTGTGCAGATATTTTTGAAATACTTCCATAAAATAAGAACATTTGCCCCTTCCTGTGAACCGTTCCCTTCCTGTGGGCCAGGTCAACTCCTTCCTGTGAGCCAGCAGTGGCCATGTGTCCCAGGAAGAGAACTGAAAAAAAGCGAATCCCTTCCCGTGAGCCAGGAGTGGTCACAGACTGGGCCAACCCCCTCCTGTGAGCTAGCCAGTGTGTAGGCTGGGAGACGAGAAGTGCCAAGGCTCCCCACGCCCCATAAGTAACTGGCTGATGTGGAGATACACAGGCTGAGATGATAGCCACTGAAGTAAAAAAAAATTAATGTCTCTATTGTTTGACTGACTTAGTAGGCCTAAAGCCAAGAGTCTGAGCATCTATTTAGAGGCTAACAATATGCAATATAGAAACTATGGGGGATTTCCTTCTGAAGGTAGTAGCCATTGTTAATTCCCTATTATCTTGTTTTAAAGTCCTGTATCATTTTCATTGTTTTGTTTGGTTTGGTTTTAGTCTGTTTTGTTTGGTTTGATTCCATTATATCTGATGGTGTGGGCAGCTATTTCAAAGATAACAAGATAAATTATGGTAGCCATTGTTGATTTCCTACTATCTTGTTTTGAAATCCTGTATCACTTTCATTGTTTTGTTTTGATTGATTTTATTCTGTTTTGTTTGATTTTATTATGTCTGATGGTATGAGCAGCAATTTTGAAGATAAAAAGAGGCATTATGGTAGCCATTGTTGATTTCCTATTACCTTGTTTTGAAGTCTTGTATCACTTTCACTGTTTTGTTTTGATTGGATTTATTCTGTTTTATTTTGCTTGGTTTTATTCTCTTTAAAATAAAAAAAGAACATTTGATACTTTCTGATTTATTTTATAAAAATACTAGTATCAATACTAAAACTAAGTGAAAGTAAATTGTAAGCTAGTCTTATACTGGAGCATATATATAAACAACCCAAAGAATTAGAAGACATTAATCAGTTCTTCAGTTTGTAGAAAATAAGCCAAACCAAATTAGAAACACAGTATACAGAGCAGGGCAAGATATCTTGACATACTTAACTGTAACAGTCATCTTTTTTAAAAAAATTAAGTAAATGAAGCTATGGTGATAATTCATAGAAGTATCTTCTTGAAGGAAGGGCAATTGGAACTTAGTTTTAAAGAACAGATATGTTTTCTTTCCCTTTGACAGGAGGTGGAAATACTGGATCTTGATGTATGTGGGAAAAATTATTGGGAATGGAGACTATATTGGAGAATTGTGAGATATAAGGTTGGATACAACTTGAGACTTGGTAGCTGAGCACAATCGAGATTGATTTGTTGAAGACAGCATATGACTAGGAACAGGAGATCAATCTATAATTGTCATTTCAATAATTGGCACATAGTTTCATATATGGATGAATGGAGGGATAGGTAGATTGGATGAGTAGATTTCATATGCAACAACCAGTTGTCTTGGTTGACTACAGGATAAAAATTAAAAGTTTCAGTTTGCTACAAATCTAATAACTTTTCAAGTAGCTAAATTTAGTGGCATTAAAAGTAAAAAAAAAAAAACAAAAACCACTAAACCAAGCCATGTACACAGAGTTCCTACATAAACACCAAATGTAAGCCAGATAATACCTTCCTCAACAGTGTCAACCTCTTCCTGCCTTTTCTCATCAGCATCTAAATCAATTCATTCTTCCGTACTGTTCCAAAGAGCCCAGCACAGACGATATAGCTGACAAAAGAAGAGACGTAAGTTCATTAGTGATAGGCATATGTTTATAATGATCTAATATTATCTTTTTCTAGTGCATGGTTTAAAAAAAATCAAACCACAGAAAATTACAGGTCATAAATAAAAAGTCTCCTACTATATACATTAATCATTTTGAATTATTTTGTTTTTAATTCTTCTTCTAGTAATCCAAGCAATATTTTTAGAACTCTAACTTCTGAATTGTGATTTCAGAAAACCAAAGATTTAGCAAAACTATGCTACACCCAGTTTCATTCATTGTCCTATCATGTAATTATTAATAGTCGTATAATTTTTACTTTAAGTCTAATAGTTACATTTATACTTTTAAAATATTTTCTTAAGTTCTATTTCTAGATTCATCATGTTTAGATATTATCTATATGCAATTCTTCAGTTCCACTTGCAATTAGATTTTGCCTTCCTAATTCACCTGCAAACTTCTATCAACTATATTATTATTTTAAACCAACTTCCACAGAATTTTGCTTTCTGAATGTAGATTAAAATTTCCACAATTAGTCTGTATGTTGATTAAAATGTGAAAAGAAATAACATATCTGCTACTCTTCTTTCTTTTTGCCACAGATTAAATTCATGTGATTAGACAAAATGAATAAACAGCAGATTTGTGTCCAAGAAAATTGTTCTTCCAAGTATCAGTAAACTGTTGAATTTATAATTCATCAGATTTTCAGTCTTGCATTGTTTAATTTGGCCTATGGTTTTCTTGTGCCAATTTACTAAAATTTGTGTTTAATTTTCTTACTTGTTATTCACATAAAAAGCATGCACCTTAAACTTATCACAAAGGTTTCTTATCATAGTTTTATAGCTCTTATTCATACATTTCTTGCATTAAATACACTTCCCTTGTTTAAAATTTTGTCTTTGGACTCCTTGAATTCTTGTCTTAACTTGCATCATTTTCATTGTAGTCTTGCTCCAAACTGTCATCCGGGGATATCTCATAACTGCTCTGCTAGGTTAGGTCTACAACACTTTCCATGACTGTTGATGAAATATCTGTTGATATTTATCTGTCTATTGGAAAGTTCAGACCTAGCAGTATTTTGAATCATAAACAAATTAGATAAATGGTCTCATCCTCTTGACAATTGATTTTCTAATATTTCACAATGAGTTACAGTTAAGTCTATTATCATTTACGTAAGGGTTTACCACTTACGTTTTTTGTTGTAAACTATATGTTTTCCAATGTTCTCTCATTTGACTCTCAAAATTTATTGTAAACATTTAGTGATAAATTCTGTTGAAACTCTTTGGTAAAATGATTTTAACCACCCTGTGCTTCAGGACCCCCATTCACACATCATCTATTAGCTACTCCTCAAGGAAATATGCAAATAGGTATTGCTTCAAAGATTATGTTGAAAAACACAAGATATACAAAGTTATATACATTAGCAATAAATTCAAGCAATATTAGTGAATAAGTAGAATCTTTTAAAATGACAAATATTTTCTGGGCCTTTATGATGTCCCTCTTTCAAAGACAATGCCTTTGGAAATTACAGATGTGCTTTAGGTTTTCCTTCATGCTTAGGCAAATAGATGTATGTCTACAGGTAATTTATTCTAAAAGTGATATTATATGTTACTATAATATTCTGTATGAGATTTCTCCCTACTTAACACATTATGAACATTTTAAAAAGGAGTTTAAATAGCCTGCCCTAATTGTATACTTTTCTTTTACTGGTGAAAATCTGGATTGTCCCCATGTTTTTGTGTTTGAATACTTTTTCTGTTCCATAAATACATTTTCCTGAAAGTATGTCTCTATAAATTACTAAAATAGAGTTATTGACTTGTTAAGCATGAGTATTTAAAAATTGCCCATGTGCAATTGCTCTCTTACAAGTTATAAAATTTTAGATTCTCTAACAATTATGGACTGTGGAAATTTCCCCACATTCTCAACACAACAAGGCATTATTCACATTGAATATGTTAACCAATTTGAAAAGTTAAACATGAATACCATTGTTATAACTTTCCTTTTCTTTTTGGTATATTTTTGAGACTAGGTCTTGCCATGTAGTTCAGGATAGCCTTGAACTCACTATATAGCTTAGGGTGACCTCAAACTGTTTGGGATTCTCCTGCCTCAGCTTCCCAAGCACTGAGATTACAGATGTGCGACACCATGCCCAGCTAGTTTTCCTTTCCTTGCCACATGTTACTATGTATTTTTCAAAATCTCTGTGCCAGTGTTCATGTTTTACATGAAATTTAAATTACTCCAAAGTAGCTCAGTCCAGATAAGAGCTCTTCGGTGAGGTGTTTCCCAGTCTTTTAAGTAAAACCAAGTGCTCTCACACTGATATCTTTTAACAGTGGTGTACATTGACCTTCTGAGTGCATCGTGAAGATATTTTTTAAGTCTCCACCTCACTTCCCAATCTCTTACTTCTTAATTTCCTGGTGCTTCACTTGAAACAAGTGCAAAATTGTTTAGTTGAGTGACTGGATAATAGCCTTAGGGTGCTTCTGGCTCTAGTGGTGTAATGATTCCATTAATCTGAGAATTATATACTTGTTTCAGCCTTAGATAGCAAAGAATTCCTACTTTAGAATGAGCATGTAGTTATTATATGTCACTCACATGTATATCAGGAATTGGTTTTGTTAGAAGTGAAATTCCCACGATGACCAGTGTGGACACACAAAAGAGAATGATAGCAAAATACATATAGTGCACTCCACAGATAATCTCAGGACAGTCACTGGCAGCCACACAACTTCCTGTTCCATAGGCAAATTCTGTAATCATACGAATAAGGCCCATCACAAGTCCAACTGTTAGACCCCAGAATGTTCCCTGAAAAGAAAATAATAACAAAATAATTTTTTAAGAAAAGATGAGGCTATTATTCAAATAAATCATAATTACCATCCTGCCCATTTTCTCAACTGACAGACCAATAAATGGCTCACCATGAACACAGGTTTGTTTTTTGGTTTTGTTTTTGTTTTTGTTTTATGGTCTCTCTATGCAGTTCAGGCTAGCCTTGAGCTCACTTTGTAGCCCAGGCTGGTCTCAAACACAGGTTTTTTAAAGCAAGGAAAGTTGCAAATGTGTCTGTGTATTAGTGGGTTGTTGACCTCTGTAGTTCTGAAGTATCATTTTGCTTTTTGACACTTATATGTTTTTAATTAAAAATAAGAATCATACACATTTTTTAGGAATAGTTAGGCTATATTTTGATGTATATATTATGAATGATTAAATTAAGGTATTTCATAAATTCATCACATCATGTTTTCATTTAACTATAGGGGGGATGGTACTAGGGATCGAACTCACAACCTCATGCTTGCCAGGCAAGCACTTATGCCACTGAACTAAATCGCCAGCCCTCATTCTCAAACTTTTGTCTACTCTGATCAAAGCTGAAATTTTTCTTGACCTTTGAGGAGGTATGACATATACACTTTTCAGTGTGTAAATTTCAACTAAAATTAGGAAGTTTTGAGAGTTTTATTAAGTTCTTGACAACTGAGAGCATTTATTTTCTCTAAGAGGTTGATGCTGGCTAGAAACTTTTGCCATCTGTTCTTCACATGATATATTTTAATATATGTGCTGCTGAAGTGAGTATTCCACATGAAATATTTTAAGAAAATAGTATAGTATGGCAATTAGGAATATGACCTTTGGATGGAGGAAGATTAAGTTTGAATCCCAAAACCTCACTTCATATGTAAAATATTCCAAGTATGTAGATATTAAGCTCTTTGCACCTGTTCCTCTCTGAAACTTATAGTAATAAGTCTAACAGAAATAATTAAGCAATTAAATGGAAATGGTTCACCAGAATCAATTAATGTTTTATATCAAATAACAACATATTGAATACTCAGTGTGGTAAGTTTTATTTCAACCATTTTACATATTCATCCATTTTGATCCTCCCAGTAATGCATTAAACTAGCAGTATCATTATTTTGATGTAACAATGTCACCTGATTTATTTAAGGTCACAATGGTCTAACATAAAAGAGCCCTGATTGAACCCTGCAACTGTATCTCATCCATTTGTTTTCCTCACCACTGTGCCATGAGGATCCCTAACAATTTGTAGTAAACATAAGAGCTTCAGGATGAGTATGAACTATATATTTACACATTTTAAAGTATAAAACACACATTTTAAAGGATCAGGAGATGTGGCTTACCACAAATGAATTTGAAATGGGTCTTGAATTGTATCCATAGGATAGACAGACATTTTTTTTTCTAGGGGCCTCAAATTATCTTCCTTCCAGAGCTCCCAAGAGGCTGAGACTATAAGCATGAGCAACCATGCTCGACTGAAAGAATTATTGTCCTATCTTAGTAAAAAACTATTTTTTTTCACTCTGGTGGGGAACAGGTTTTCCAGTTTTTAACATACCTGTTCATTGACTCTCTTATAGAAGACAGCAAGTATGAAGACAGCTGCAACCGGGGGTCCAAGGTAGCTAGAAACTGATCCCATATAATGCAACAGTTGTCCATTTTGAGATACTTGTACTAATGGAACCCACAGAATACTGATGAGAAGTAGCAGAATGACAAACAGCCTGGTAGAAAAACAAAATGATTTAAATGTTAAACAAAAGCAGAAGTATATCCATTGTGCTTAAGTTTTGAACTCATTCTTGTGCTCTTTCACTGGTTTTCTAAACAAAATCAAGCTGCCATACTATGTCTAATGATTATCTGTTAATAAAATTTCAATAGTTTGTTGCTTATAATTGGTCAGAATATATTCATCTCTGAGATTAAAATACATTCATAAAACAATCAAATGTCATCAGTTGATTAATACTTCTCATAAGCAATTATTAAGTCAGAAATACACATCACATTTTCTGTTTCTGTTCTTTCATAGCTTAAGGGAAACTAAGCTTGTTTGCATAGATTAGAATTAAATAGCTTGTAATCCTACTGGCTGAATGTATTGGCAAGAAATGGTAATTCATACATTTTACTACCAAAGTATTCTAGTAGGTAGAAAGATTTGGTTAACATATTGGTGAATGGTGAAAAGCTATGAGATAGTCCTAAAGTTCCAGGATCTTACTACTAGTTTCCGTGAGTCAGCCTTATTTCTTGTTGTCAACAAATCCATGCACTTTTCTTTGATTCTTTTATAGATGATGGCAAACATGAAGACAGCTACAATTGGAGGCCTAAAGTAGCTAGAAGGTGATCACAGATAATGAGCCAGTTGTCCATTTTGAAACCCCTGTGCTACTGGGAACCACAGAATTGATAAGTAGTAAGCTGACAGGTAGCACAGTAGGAAAATAAAGTTATTTAAATATTGAACAAAAAGATGGTCTCAGAAATGCCTATGATGCCAGAGGAATGGATCATTTAAGATTCTTTCACCAGAGAATCATGGGGCTCCCTCCCACACCTTCTTCACAATTCTGTTTAAATGCCATTTCCTCAGAAGTATGCTCTGAGACTTTTGTTAAATTGTCACCATCTTTTCATACTGTTTTGGTTTTTTAGAAATTCTGATCAACTGATGAATTATATATTTAATTGTCCATTTTCCTCACAAAGGCATACATCTATGAAGTAGGAATTTTAAAAGATACTGCTTTTTCATATTCATGTTATGAAAAATTGTGGGCATTAGATAAAACAGGAAAAGAAAATCTTGGTGCCCAAGATCATATAACTCTTAGTAGAACTCCTGTATCTTGCAACTCATGAGTTCTAGTGTAGCAACTTCGCTCCCACAGAAACATAAATGCTTTACTGTTTTACCCTCTCTCACTGCAGTTATAAACAGTTAAGGCTTAGGCCAAGTAAGGTCTTCTGAAAGTGTTCAATGCACTGAAACTGTTGCTATTATCACCAACAAAGCAATAGATGGGATGTTTCTCTTAACACTAATTTGACTGAAAAAATATCAGTGCTCCTTCAGTATTGATCTTCATAGCTACTGCACTTGAACACTGTAGTGAGAGTGTCTCCACCCTAGAATCACTGAGGCCTGGATTCCCAGGTAACCCAACTTAGCAAATCTTGGGAATGAAGGGATTTCAGTTTTGACTTTTCTACCTAGTTTCACAGCTTCAGAATTAACTGCAGATGCTAAGCCACATACACATAGCAACTTGTTCTTATTCTACACTAAGTATATAACTAAAAAACTGGAAAGTGTAGACTTAGAAATGATGCATCTATCATCACTTTAACTACATTTAGAATTATCATCACCATCACTTTGATTATTTTTTTAATTTTATTTTGAAAAGAATAAAACCAAACAAAATAAAACAGAATAGAGTCAATTGAAACAAAACAATGAAATGGTACATGACATCAAAACAAAATAAAAGCAAATCAATTATAGCTACCATATTGCCTCTTGTTATCTTCAAAATAACTGCCCATACCATCAGGCATAAATAAAATTAAACAAAACAAAACAAAATAAAACCAATAAAAAAACAATACAATGAAAGCAATACAGGACTTCAAAGCAATATAATAGTAAAACAACATTGGCTACCATAATGCTTCTTGTTATCTTTAAAGTAATCAAACAAAACAAAATAGAGTAAAATCAATCAAAACCAAACAATGAAAGCAATACAGGACTTCAAAACAAGATAATAGAAAATCCACCGTGGTTACCATAATATATTTTGTTATATTTGAAACAGCTCTCCATGCCATTGAATATAATAAAATTAAACAAAAAAAAATCAATTAAAAGTAAACAGAACAATGAAAACAATACGGGTTTCAAATCACAATAACAGACTAACAATGGCCACTGCCTTCCCTTTTTAAATAGTCTCCCCTTTCACTTTCCCAATATGTATTGTGCATTTTGGATCCCACTAACTCCTTTAGTTTTTTATACTAGGGAGACAACATGACATTCACCCATGTGACTCTGAATCATTTCATCCATGAGCATGCTCTCAAGTTGTATCCACTTGCCTACAAGAGCCTTGAGGTTATCTTCCTTTATAGCTGAGTAGGTTTCCATTGTATAAAAATGCCATGTCTTTCTTATCTATTCTGCAGTTGATGGCCAAGCTATCCCTACTTTTTTTCCAGCTCCCTGTCACATAGGGTATTGTTCTTTCTCCTTTGACTTTCAGTCTATGAATTTTCTTTCTAGTTAAATGTATTTCTTGTATAGAGCATATTGATGGATCTTGTCTCCTGATCCACTCTGCCTGTGTTTCTTTTTATTGGTGAATTGAGGCCATCTACATTAATTGTTATGGCCAACATGCACTGGCTCATCTCTGCCATGCTATTTTCCTGTCGTTGGCTGTCTACTTTTCCCCTTCATTCAATTGTCTGCCCTGCTTGATGGTCCCCCTCTGCCACTGTTCCTGGAACTGTGGTCTTTTTTCTCTCTCTCTAGAATGACTGTTAGTATTCTTTGTAGGGTTGGTTTGGTGGTCATGAATTCCTTCAGTTGTTCTTT
>RJWT010023865.1:0-16664 GCA_004365215.1 Cuniculus paca | reverse complement strand
GTAAACAGTCTCTCTGAGAGAAACAGTTCAGATGCTGGAATATAACATCATGGAGAGGACAAGAGGGAAGGAAGTGGGTCCACTGAACCAAGGAAGAATCTAAAATATGAATTGAAGCCCACAAAGAGAATAAAAAGAATTTAAATGAAGAAGAAGGTGGTGGCTGGCAGTGCCTCAGCCTGGAGCCGGATTCACTCTGCCAGAAGACCTGCTGAGCCTGGAGACGTGCACGGTCATGGATGTGGTCATGGTCACAGCTGCAGTCGACCCCAGAGGTCTCTGCGGAGAGGCACTGGAGTGAAGGAGAGCTGCAGACACAGAGATCTGTGCTGGCAGTTGGTGAGTGCTTGGAACTCCACCCCATCCCCACCCCACAGGAGAGAGTGGTCTGCCAGGCTCCATCTATCACATGATCATTTCAATAGATACAGAAAAAGCTTTTGATAAAGTCCAGCACTCAGTCATAATAAGAACCTACAGAAAATCAGAACAGATGGTCTACTTCAATCTGATAAAAGCCATCTATGACAAACCAATAGCCAGCATCATATTAAATGGTCAAAATGTGAAAGTTTTCACTCTAAAATCAGGAACAAGACAAGGATATTCACTATCACCACTCCTATTCAATATAGGGCTTGAAACATTAGCCAGAGCAATTAGACAAGAGAAACAAATAAAAGGAATAAAGATAGGAAAGGAAGAAGTTAAATTATCATTATTTGCAGATCAGATGAACCTTTACATAGAAGACCCCCAAAACTCCGTTGAAAGACTTCTAGATGTAATAACCAAATTCAGTAAGATAGCTGGATACAAAATCAACACTCAAAAATCAATAGCATTCCTGTACACAAACAACACTTGCTGAGAGAGAAATAAGAGAAACCACATCCTTCATGATAGCATCCAAAAAAATGAAATACTTATATATCAATCTCACAAAGGAAGTAAAAGATCTACTCAATGAAAATTAAAGTACTCTGAAAAAAGAAATCAAAGAGGATCTTAAAAAATGGAAAGACATTCCTTCCTCATGGATAGGAAGAAAAACAATGTGAAAATGGTCACATTTCCAAAACTGCTATACAGATGTAATGCAATCCTAATCAAAATACCATTAGAATGCCTCACAGATATAGAGGAAACATTCCTAAAATTCATTTGGAACCAGAAGAGACCTAGAATAGCAAAGGCAATCCTGGGCAACAAAGGCAAGGCAGGAGGCATCACAATCCCTGACTTGAAATTATACTACAAAGCTTCTGTAATAAAATCAGTATGGTACTGGAATCAAAACAGACCTGAAGATCAATGCAATAGGTTAGAAGCTACAACCATAACTACAAAGACACTCCAAACATGTTCACTGGAAGAAAGACAGCCTCTTTAATAAGTGGTGCTGAAAAAACTGGCTTTCCATATGCCAAAAACTAAAACTGGCCCCAAGCCTATCACCATGCACTAAACTAAAGTCAAAATGGATCAAAGATCTAAATCTTGGAACAGTTACACTAAATCTGCTGGAAGACAAAGTAGGTAGAAATCTAGAAGACATAGGGGTAGGCAGAGAGTACATGAACAAAATTCAAACTACACAGGAAATACTTCCCAGAATCAACAACTGCAATCTTGTCTTATTAAAACGTTTTTGCATGTCAAAAGAAATCTCCAACAGAGTGAAAAGAAAAACCCATAAATTGGGAAAATAGTCAACTGTCCTTCAGACAAAAGACTTCTATCTAGAACATACAAAGAACTAAAAAAAAAAATCAGGTCCTCAAAATTCAAAGACCCAATCCAAAAATGGGCATCTGAAGTGAAATCACACTTCTCAGTTGAAGAAATAAAAATGGCAAATAAATACATGAAAAAATGTTCAGCATCATTGGTCATTGGAGAAATGCAAATTAAAGCAACACTGAGATTCCATCTCACTCCAGAAAGAATGACCAGGATCATGAAAACAACCAATAACAAATTTTGGAGAGGCTGTGGGGAAAAAGGAACTCTTCTGCACTGTTGGTGGGAGTGTAGGTTGATGCAACCACTGTGGAAATCAGTGCCAAGGTTCCTCAAAAAGCTGGGATTGGAAGTCCCATTTTACCCAGCTATTCCATTTCTGGACATATTCCCAGAAGAATTGAAAACATCATACCACAGTAATATATGTGCAACTATTTTTAAAGCAGCACAATTTGCAATAGCCAAATGTTGGAAACAACCCAAGTGCCCATCAACGAAAGAATGGATAAAAAAGATGTGGTATTTTTATACAGTGGAGTACTACTCATCTATAAAGAACATCACATTGAGGCTTTTATAGGTAAATGGATGCAACTTGAGACCATACTCATAAGTGAAATAAATCAAACCCACATGTGTAAACACCATATCATATCCCTAGTGTAAGAAACTGAATGAGTAAATAAGATACAAAATCTTCATTAAATATTGTGAAAGGGCAAGAAACTGCTCAAGGAAAAAAACAACTTAAGGAAAAGTAGGAAAGATGGAAGGGAATAGAAAACAGATATAAACGTGTACATATATGTATATATACACTGAAGATAGCTAAGATAATTGTACTACTAATTCTATTAGTTCTTGGAACAAAACAGTTAACATTCATGGGATTAGATCAGTTTTGCATGCCTGTACCTAGTAATCTGAGTAATTCTTTTGAAGATAACTATACAAAATAGCAACCTTTGGTATGTTCCTAGCACCTTGTTCTGAAAGCATATATAGTTATTGTTTTGGATTTGTTATTATTATTTATTTTTCTTTTTTTCTCTTGTTTTTCTTGTGTTGTGTTTTGTTATTCTGCCTAACACAGAAAGGATAGATATACATGTATAGGCTTATATATGCATAGAACTAAAGAGTTTACAAGAACTGATTTTAGTAAAGGTGTTGGTATGAACAGCTATTATAAAGAAAATGAGACATAATGGTAGCCTTTGCTGATTTATTATCTTCATGTTTTGAAGTCCAACAATGCTTTTATTCTTTGATTGATTGGTTTTAGTCACTTCTCTTTATATTGATTGCAATATATGAAAAGGTATGGATGGCTATCTGGAAGGAAATGAGAGGCATTATGGTAGCCATTGGTGACTCCTTACTGTCTGGTTTGAAAGCCTGTAATGCTTTCATTCTTTTGTTTTGATCGGTGTTATACTATACTATGTTGTTTGAATTTATTGTGTGTGAGGATGTGAACAACTATTTTTGAAGAAAACAAGAGACAATATGGTAACCATTGCTGATTTCCTGTTGTCTTGTTTTGAAGTCCTCTATTGCTCTCATTGTTGCGTTGTGATCTGCTTTGTTCTGTTCTACTCTGTTTTGTTTGGTTTGGTTTTAATCTCTTTAAAATAAAATTTTAAAAAATCCAATCTTTCTTCAAAATGAAGTGCAAAGAGTAAAACTGTGAGTTCAGATTTGTTATCATGTGTACATTGTGTCAACTTGAGAAGTCTAGATGCTTAACTAAGAAACTCAGCAGCTGTACATCCTGGGTTGTAGAGAACAAGCGGTTAACATTCTAGGATGTTCACTGTGTCAATTTGAGAAGATCAGAACTTTTAAGTTATTCAGCATAAGGCCACGGTCCCTAGTTCATAACATCCTCAGTTTGTAATATCCTCATCCTGTGCAAGAGGAGGGCAGGCAGATGGTCTGAGTACTACACCTACCCCAGGGGAGTAGCCTGCATACAATAAAAGACAAATGAGGAGGGGTCAGAGGAGCTCCAGTCTTCACCTTTAGCTTGGACGTCATCTCCTGGCTTCTGGCACAGACTGTTCAGCTTCTGCCTGGGACCCTTCAACCTTCATAGTAGACTCTTCAGCCTTCGTCATAGACTCTTCAGTGTTTCATCATAGACCCATCGGCCTTCTGACATGGACTTGCTAAGCTCCAGCCCTCGGGCTGGACCCCCTTTAACCTCCAGCATGCAGACACCCGCTACATGCTCCCTCCTTCAACTTTGTGGCTGACCATTGTAAGCCAATTTTGTAATTTCTTATACAGTTGTCTATCTTGTATTATATCTGTTTCTCTAGTAAACCTTGACTGATACGAGGTTGACTTGGTTTTAATTCCTAACTCTTCTATTTCCTACTTTTGTGACTTTTGAAAATTTAAAGTATTTCATGGCTTCCAATTTGCCATATATAAAATAAGAATAAAATATAGCTCAAATATTTGGTGAAAGGATTAAATAAGAGACTATGTAAGGTACTTGACCTCTATCAGGATGTCAATGAGTATGTGTTGGTTCGTTGATCTTTTCTCATTATTTCCTAAATTCTTCATAAATTATTCTAGTTCCTGGTGATCTAACACTCCTTTTACTGAACTTTAGGCCATTATTGATCATGCCATGCATATGTACCTCTATGAAAAAATAATAATTCTTACCAATAACTAAGTCCTACTAGATTGGAACTTCCTTGGTTGCATATGTATCTTAAATTTATTTATATTCCTTTGGTATTATCTTTTACATATAGGAGGTTCTTAATAAATATTCTTGTTGTCTTATTAATGGAACAATGATAACTAATGACCTCAAATTTATCATTATCTGTATTTGATCTTAGCATGTTTGAGTCTATGTCAAGTCCATAGAGTTGACACAAAGTAAGAACAAAATTTCTTATTTGAGATTAGTAGAGGGAACTTAAAGCATCCCATTTCTCAAGGAGGGGTGAAATTCCCATAAATCTCAGAATGTGAGGGATGGGGGAGAAGGTGTGCTTTTGTAGAACTTTTGTCAGTTTTGGGGACCACAGAAGACTCAGTCCTGGCAAGAACATTTCTTTAAATGGATATGATTTTTTTTTGAAGGAGATAAACTTTGAGAACATGCAGTCTTTGATCAAAAACTGTGACTTGTTTTCTCCCTACTCATCTCTATGCTGAAATTCGGTCCCATAAATAATTATTTACTTATTTTCTTGCTTCCATTCATTATCCTAGCATTATATTTCTGATATTTAGAACAAGGCATCATTAAAGCTCCCTTCATGTTGTTTTGTAAAATACACATGTGACATCCTATTCTTTTTTTGTTAGTGCTCTTCCTGCTTCCCCTAATAAATCTTTTTTTCAAAATAATTTCTATGACTTCTTTTTAAATTTTATATGCTATTGCTTTCTTTTACAAAGTCTGATCCATTTGCAACTTTCTGACTTTGTTTTATAGTCTGTAATTTTTATGGACACAATCAAACTCTAAGGATCTATTCAATGTATTGGGGAAAATCAAGTATTTAAATTGCCACATGTAATAATTATCTCCAGTACCAATGTTAGGAAAAGATCTCTTTGATCCTGCTCCCTTAGTGTCTTCACTTAAAACAAAAGAGACTTTTTAAAATTCTAGTGCTTTTCTCTAACATTTAGTCTATTCTCCAAGGCTAAAACTGATTTTCTTCCTGGAACTATATTCGATTGCCTGACATTCAAGTTAAAGTCAGAGAAGAAAAAAAAAATCACAATTCCTAGAAGGAAAAAAGCGAATGACCCAGGTATGCTCAGCACATTCATTTACCTTTAGAGTGGGTACTGAGAGGTACAAGCATCCTTCAGCTGTCAGGACAATATATATTCCAGGTCCCACAAAGCTTCAAAATGTTCTCGTTTCAGAGGTACTGCTCATGTGGTATTTTGTGGCATGTGGAATGGGCAAAGTGAGGAAACTTTCTGAGAGTCCACTGAAATTGCACACAGTCACTTGGTGGTAGCAAAGGATATCATCCTGCTTAGGTAGATTCAGAACACTTTTCAAGGGAATGGAAGGACCATGGTTTTGGCATCAAGCACAAACAGAAAGGCTGAGAAATAGGAAGAGTAGAACTCTGAAAGAAGATGAGACTGGTTTCACTATCACACCCTGGTCCTCCAGTCTGGCAAGTGTGGTAAGTTGAGGTTCAGGAGAATGAACTACAATCTGGGAAACATATGAAGAATGATCAGGGAGTGATTTATGGTACTTTCCTTGGCAATGAGAAAAGTGTTGAAGTGCAATACACAGAGAGCATCCCTCTATCCTATCATGGTCTACAGTTGTGTTCTCTTGCAAAACTTAGTTACCAAACCCAGGTGACAAGAAAACAGACAAGCTCCATTTTTCCATTTTTATTTAAAATAAATTTTATGCCTTCCTGGGTCACTTATGTCTAGGCCAAGAGCTTTACCTAAGTGAAATCTGAAAATTGTACAAGCTTTTGTTTTTCTCCTATTTGACTAACGTTGCCATGCTCAGCTACTCTGTCATGATAGCACACTGTATAAATTAACAAATGCTGCCTTCTAATAACTCCAGAGAAGATAAGGATCGAGTGATATTTTTATAGTCCTTAAAGAAAAACGTTTTTATGAAACTTTTTTTTACCTGAATCACTGGAAATAATTAGAATATTTTTAATTGGTAAGGGAAAGAGTTTAGAAAAATCAAATCTCCTTCTAAACAGTAGTTTAGAAAAAGAGCAAAGGATTTTAGTGTATGTGCTGCTGAAGCGAGCAAAGAAGCAAAAGATGTTAAAATGTAAATCCAAACTATTTGAGCTGTTTGAAAAAATAAATTTTAGAACTCCTAGTCTTTTTCTTACTTATCTATTTTTATTTATTTAAGAAGAAAAGAGACACAGAAAAGAAAAACAAAAAGCAAAAGAGACAAACCAACAACAAATCCAAAACAATAACAGTACAGGTTTTCAAAACAAGATGATAGGAATTTAACAACAGTTGTAATATTGCATATTGTTGCCTTCATAAGGGTTTCTTAGATTACCAGATATAGACATGCAAAATTGATCTAATCATGTGAATATTAACTGTTCTTTTCCAAGAACTGATACAATTAGTAGTATAGTCATCTTAGCTATCATATATATAGATATAGATATAGATCTATATATACAAATTTATGCCTTTTTCCTTGTCCCTTCCTTCTTTCCTCCTTTCCCCTAACCCAGATACTTTTCCTCTTTGAGCAGTTTCTTACCCTGACATGATATTTATTATAGATTTTGGATCATATTTGCTCTTTCAGTTTCTTACACTAGGGAAATGATATGGTGTTTACACATGAGGGTTTGATTTATTTCACTTATGAGTATGGTCTCAAGTCTCATCCATTTACCCATAAAAGCCTCGATGTGATCCTTCTTTATAGATGAGTAGTACTCCATTGTATAAAAATACCACATCTTTTTTTATCCATTCTTTCGTTGATGGGCACTTGGGTTGTTTCCAAGATTTGGCTATTACGAATTGTGCTGCTATAAACATGGGTGCACATATATCACTGTGGTATGATGTTTTCACTTCTTCTGGGAAAATGCCCACAAGTGGGATAAGTGAGTCAAATGAAACCTCTAATCCTAGTTTTTTGAAGAATTTCCACATTGATTTCCACAGTGGTTGCATCAACCTACACTCCCAACAACAGTGGAGAAGAGTTCCTTTTTCCCCACAGTCCCTCCAGCATTTATTATTGGTTGATTTCTTGATCTTGGCCATTCTTTCTGGAGTGAGATGAAATCTCAGTGTTGTTTTAATTTACATTTCTCTAATGATCAATGATGCTGAACATTTTTTTGTGTATTTATTTACCATTTGTATTTCTTCATCTGATGAATATGTATTCATCTCAGATGCCCATTTTTGGAGTGGGTCTTTGAATTTTGGGGGCCTGAATTTTTAAATTCTTTATATGTTCTAGATAGAAGTTCTTTTTCTGAGGGACAGTTTGTTAAGATATTTTCCCAATTTGTGGGCTTTCTTTTCACTCTATTGGAGATTTCTTTTGACGTGCAAAAACATGTTAATAATACAAGATCCCAATTGTTGATTCTGGGAAATATTTCCCGTGCAGGTTGATTTTTGTTTATGAACTTTCTGCCTACCCCTATGTCCTCAAGATTTCTACCTGCTTTGTCTTCCAGAAGACTTTAGTGTAAAACTCCTAGTCTTATGAAAAAATAGAATTAAAATACATTTTCCACTTCATGAAACTTCTGATCATTTAATCAGTTCAAGGAAAAGTTACTTTTATAATTTGCTACATTTTCTCAAGTAATTTGTAAAAATGATTGTATCCCAAAGGAAAGAGAATGAATACCTGTTCCCCTCAGACAGCTTCTCATTCTTTTTAGAGGCTTGTGTTTACAACTCCCTGAGGTGAGGCTAGATGTAAGTGATGGGTGTTTGTCTAAGGCACTGGGGCAATGAACTACCTCTTTCACCAAAGTCTTAATACTTTCCCACTGAACTGTGCTCATGATATCCTCAAAGGCCACAACCATTATCCTCACCAGTCCCAACCTCTGCAATTGGTTGATCTTGTCATTTTGAAGAACTGAGGGTGATTTCAGTGACTCCAGATGAGAATTTTGTGAGAACATGTTTTGGATGAATTATATACCTGTATACAAAGAAATTAAAAGGAGGCTATACTCCCTCTATTTCAAATGATTCATTTGAGAATTAAGCATGGTAAGCTTAGCAAAATGTAAGTCTCAACAAGTATTGTTTTACCTTCCTTTTCTTGGAGCACTGAAGTATTGCCTAAAAGATGCCAAAAACACAACAGTCTATGTTGTTAAAAAAAATTTCCTATGAGAACAATAAATATGAAGAAATTTTACAATAACTTTTTTGGTATGACTAACCAGGTAATACTTATTCAATGAATAACATCTGAAAAACACAGGAAAGTATAAAAAGAAAAAAAAAAGAAAAGAAAAAACATGAATCACCCAGTAGCACTATAATTGAAAGGTTGTTGTAGGTTTATTGTATCTTTTTCAATCTTTTTTTTAAAATAAAATAGTCACAATGTTCTATATGGTTGCTATTTTGCTTACTAATATATCATGTTTACATGCCAGTAAATATTCTTGTTTTTAACAATTACACCACCTGCCATTTTGTGAATATATCATTCATTTCACCTATCATCTGTTACTCATTGAAGTTATTACCAGCTTTTCTTAATTATAAAAATCTGATAAAAATTGTAAAATTGGTTACTCACAGTTTTTCTCAATTATGAATAACAATTAATCTGACAAAAACTATTTTTCATAAATCACTGTTGACTGTTTACTGACAATGAATTCCAGAAGTAACATTCTGGGGCAAAAAGTATGCATACTTTCAAGTAGATAAAATTGCATGTACATACGTAGTTTTTATGATTAAAATATCCTCCAAAGTGTTGTGCCTATATTCCTGCTAGTGCCATAGGCAAATGCTCATTTCCCAAGAGGAGAACATTTAAAATTAAATAAACAATAAATAAAATTCAATTCAGAGAATAAGGAAGTTTATAAGGCAAATCAAGTCATTTTTCTTTTCCTACCACATATTTGAATGAAAAGGAGAAATGCTGAAGGAAGGCTAAACAGACAACATCTACATACATTAAATTTTGAACCAGTTCTTGACTGAAAAAAGCAAACAGTATGTTGGAGGGCTTGTGCCTTAAGGAAGGTGGTGAGACTTAATGACACGAAAGTTGATATGTGATTCCATGTGTGCCATCACGTGGCTCCTTCTCTCCCTCTTACCCACTGGAAATGACAGCACTTGGACTGTGTTCAACTCTGGATATATGAGAGTGATGTTCCCCACATGGCCAAAGGGAAATGGCTCAGACATGTGCATTCCTGAGGCCAGCTGAGCAGCGTGGTCTTGGTGAACTCCTGTGTTTCAATCAAGGTACCTACAGGGGTGCTGGGTAAGGTTAGTTTGGAATTGCTTTGTCCAGGTTTAGTAAGCATAAGTAGCTTTTGGTAGGAAAAATATGGTTTCCAGGTATGTTGGCCATCTTTCTATGTGGGTTTTTTCATCATCTATTTTCTTTTTTCTTTTTTCTTTTTTTTTTCTGTTTTAGCAGTCCAGCTTGACTTTTTAAAATTTTATTTTAAAGATAATAAAACCCAACAAAACAAAACAGAATAAATCCAATCAAAACACAGCAGTGAAATTGGTACAGAACATCAAAGCAGGGTAATACGAAAACAACAATGGCTACTATAGTATATCTTGTTATCTTCACCGTAGTTGTTCATTCCATCAGATATAGCAAAATCAGACCAAAACAAAACAGAATAAAACCAATCAAAACAGAATATTGAGTAAAGCCAAAAAAAAATTAATAAGGACAAAACAGTGAGAACAATATTAGACTCAAAAACAAGACAGAAAACATCCCCCATATTTACCATATTGCATACTGTTATCCTCCTTATACATGCTCAGACTGCTGACCCCGTGCCTGTAAACTCAACCTAACAATACAGTCATTCAGTTGCTTTTTGTGTCTCAGTTGCTAACAATTCAGGCTGACCTCCAGATCAGCTGGTGGCTTACAGGGTGAGGGAGTTTGGTAATTCTCAGCCTGTGTGCTAGTAGGCTCACAAGAGGCACTGACTTTTCTCTTCCTGGGCCCTGCATGGTCTGTGTGGCTTACCAGAAAGGTCCATCATCTATTTTCAAATATTTCTTTAGATTACTGAAAGGACACATGTTGTATTTTTCAATATTTAAAAAATAAGGAAGAATAGAAAATATCTCACAAAACTATCACCTAAAACAGATATCATTGTTTCCTTTATATTTACTTCAATCTCTTTTCTTTTACATTCTGTTTCTTTACATAATTAAAGTTGAATATATAATATGTATACATTCTATATTTCTAAGTAATGTTATTTCACAAAGTACAATATTATGATTACTTTTATGTCATGAAATATTCTGTTACCGGGTGTGGTTGTGCAACCCTGTAATCCCAGCACTTGGGAGGCTGAAGCAGGAGGATCACTGCAAGTTCGAGACCAGCCTGGGCTACAAAACAAGCTCAAGACCAGCCTGAACTGCACAGTAAGACCCTGTCTCAAAAAGTCAACAAACCCAAACCATTCTTTTAAATGTATTTAATGCGTATCTGATATTTCATTGTATTTCTATGTGCTTAATCATTCAAAATGTACCTGTTGTTGAGTGTGAATTTACTTCCATTATTTTACTAACAGGTGTAACACAGTGGGGGACATCTTTAAACAGAAATCTTTGTTGAATTTTTGATAGTTCCCTAATATATATTCTTCTAGAAGTATATATGTATTTGTTATTTCTGTGAAAAGCAAACAATTAAAATGGGAGCCTATAAAGCTTATCTTTCTCTTAGTTCACTTACTTTCTGCCTGTTTTTTACAGGACATCTCCTTATGATTTGTTTGTTTGTTTGTTTGTTTGTTTGTTTGAAACCAGATCTTCCTGTGTGACCCAGGCTGGCCTCGAACTTCTGTGGTCAGGTCACCATCCCACCACAGCCTCCTGAGTAGCAAAGACTACAGGGTCCGTGCTACCCTGCTTGGTTTGGATCAACTTTTTTTTTGTCCACTTATTTAAAAATAATAGGCCTGGTGCCAATGATGTCTCAGCTTCTTCAAGAGTCCTCTACTTTGGCACTCTCATCTTGACTGGTCATTATCTCAAACCTCAACCCCCATTCCTGACACATAGAACTTGCCCACTGACTGGGGCTCCTTTCAAGACTCCCTCACTCTGATCCTCAAGTTTCCTTCAACTGCCCGTTGCCTCCTGCTTGGATGCTCAGGCTGCTTCCTAGAATGCAGCTCTTCTCCTCTAGTGCTCTGTTTGATCCCAGGTTCACCTTCTGGTAACAGAAAACCAAGTGTGGTAGCCAGCGCCTATGGACTGCACCTCCTTCTAAGCCTGCTCAGCATGAGGCTCATGTCTGCATCCCATTCACTTAGAAATGGGAAAGGAAAACACCCTAAACTCTGTCCAGAGAGATGGAAATAGGAAAAACCATAGAATAGGTCTAAACTGATGAATTATTACTCTTGAAAATGAAGCAAAATGGAAAGGAGTGCCACTGTTCCCTTGCAGCCCGTGTGAAGACAGTGAGTTTTACTGAACTGAGCTGGAAGCTTAGTGTTAAGAGGCTGAGTTTCTGCTTCAGTTGTGTGACTTTAAGGAAGCATTATTAACCTCTTGGGCCTCCTTCCACCCAACAGAAAATAGAAATGTATACTGTACATTCCATTTACGATCAAAGAGCAATCTGTGAAAATGTAAGAATCCATAATCACTGTCTTGTATTCCTCAGAGGACAAGGAGTTAACAGATGGCCATTATTCCTACAACTAGAACTCAGATAAATCTGGTGTTACATTTGGTTCTAATGCATAAATCCGTGACAGTGCTGTGATTTATTGTTGACATGGCAGTGTCCTGATGACATGAAGCATGTCCTGAAGTACCATCGCCTTTGAGATTTATCCAGCTAACGTGCATCAAACACCCCCTGCTGCTCAGATAATAGCCTTTACTTCACACTCTCTATTTTCCACTATTGCTTTAGTGCCTTGTCTGGGCTACAAATCATAATCTCTCATTGCTATTATTAGGGTCATGAGCATTGGTCATTTATTCCAAAAAAGGGAGAAATCTTTGTTTGCAAGCTGTAACTACTTTTATTAGTTTTAGTATGCAGTGCACTATGATAAGAGTTTTATAAACATTAAAGTGTAGGAGCTTCACATCCACCCCTTGACACAGGAAAAAGGCACATTTTTTCTCATTTTACAGACCAAGAAATTAAAGCCTAAGGGTATGAAAATATGCTACACCTGAGTCTATGTAAACCCTGTAGAACTTTAGACTTTGAGATTTTTAGCACGCGGCAATTACTGCTTTTCTGGAAGGAGTTGTTTCAGTGTGTGTGTGTGCATGTTTCCTAGTATTTTTAATAACAAAAATGTTCAGTTCTTCATTGCTATTATCTTCTTTTGTGTGGGAGAAATTCAGCTGACTTGGGCTTGGTTGGGCTTAACAGCTTTTGTTTTTGCTCCTATGATGTTACACATTTGGTACAGAAATGGCCCAGGGGGGTTGACTCTTAACCCGGACATGCCATTTATACTGGAGTCAGAGGTTTGGAACTGTAACCTCTCCTTTCATGTTTCAGCACTGGTCTCTATTTCTGTGAATTTTTTTCATTCACTAGGAATGTGTTCTTTTACATTCTTCAGACCTGAAGCACGAACTCTGCCAGGTGAATTTAATTTATTACTGTGCTGACCACACCAGTATTATATCTTTCTTTTCTTTTATTCTTAAAGGGATATCCTTCTACTGAAATGTTGGTGTGACATTTCTTGATAGGAAAATCATTTTCTATGTAATAATACTTCAACAACTGTTCTTAAGAAGCAAACTAATTTGCATGAAAATAAGTGCAAAATATTTATGTACTTAACTCACATATTTCATGCAACTCTACTTGTTTTTTTTCTTTGCTAAACTGTTGAAACCAAAAAGATGTAAACACTGATTAATATTATTTTAAATGTATTTTGGGGCAGCTTTGAGATACTGTATTTGTTTTCTCACTGCCAACATAAACATAACTTGTCTCAAGAGAGCTTCAAGGTGATAGTCAGGTTCCAGACCCAGAGTGCACCTGTGTGCTGCTGACACGTCATCCAGGACCTTGCAGTTCTAGGAAGCCCTCAGTGCCTCATGCACAACTATGCCTAAATAGAAAGCTAGCTCACTTGTCTAAGGAAATGAATTGAAGGGAAATATGAGCCAAGAAGAAGCCAAATGAGACCATGAAATCCAAAATTATGTTCCAAAAAGCAAGGCCAGAATCTTTAAAGCCTAAAATTATTAATACCATTGATGACATTTGTTTTTCTTCTACTTTGAACATCTATCCATTCTCCTACATCATCAACATGTATTTGGTGGCTTTCTTGAATGGTCCTCAAACTCCAGCAGCTACATGTCTTCCATGAGAAGATATAGAGGGAGGCCAGAAGTTTTCCTTTTAATGGGCTTGCAGGACACCCTGGCCTAGGTGACCCTGTGCGTGCACCTTGAGAAGCAATTTTATGATACCAAAGGCCCAAGATACAACTTCTTGTCCAAGGGTAGCAGCCCAGGAATGGCTCACCTGACATGAGCCTAACTTGACCTTCTGTCTTGCGCTGTCCCTCCACAATTGTCCCACTGTGTAAGTCACAATACCAGGCAACATGTGGAAAGTGTCATGAGGATGACACACTCAAGTTGGTTTAATGAGTACCCTGGAGAAGGCACTCACATTTATTGAGTATATAGCATGCCATAACACATGTGTTTTAAAAGTTTAAACTTTACCCTCAGCAAGATCTGCATCTCCATCTCATTCCACCTTCAGTTTCCTCATGTACCAATAAGAAAGAGTAAAATGTCTCATTTCACAGGGTTGGGAGGATGGAATAAAGAACATGATTTAAAGTACCACACAGAGTTTGGCAGTAATACTCGTAAGACATGAACTACTATTATTTTCTCCATTACTTAAATTTTTTGACAAAAATTTTGTATATTTATGGTGTTTTGATACATGTATAGATTATACATGGTGTTTTGATATATGTATAGATTATGGAATTGTTAAATAAGCTATTTAGCATAATTTATTGCCTCACATACTTTTTTGTGCTGAGAATATTTAAAATGTATTGTCTTGCCAATTTTCATTTGTATGAAGCATTGTCACTATCATTTAAAGTTGAGAAATCAGGAAAGTTTGAAAAGTTGGTCAGGGTTTCCATCAGCTGGGCGTTGAACCCTTCCCTGCCACTTCCTCTGTCACCACACAGCTTTGAGAAGAGAAAAGGACCTTTCACTCCTATAATGGACAGTGCCATGCAAGGAACAGGCCTGGAATCTGGCCTTGAAGGATGAGTAGGGTTTCAAGGACAGAAAAGATGAGTGTTATGGTTTGTATCTAGGCACCCCAAGCCTCATGTAGTCATGGGAGCAGGTGAATCTAGCATTTGTGATTGATTCATTGTCTAGTGCTGGGATTGGCGATGTGAGTTCTGCACCCTCCCGGGGTGGAGCCGACATACAATGTAAGGTCGAGAAGGAAGCGTGTGTTTTGCTCTTTTGTGCAGTTCGCTCTTGCTGCTTGCAGCCACCATGAATGGCTGCCCCTGCCAGCCATGCCACCCTGTCTTGGAACCAGCTAAGTATGGACTGAAACACCCAAAACTGTAAGAAATAAAACTCTCCTTTCTTCACTTTGAGTATCATATATTTTGTCTCAACAATGAGAGAAAAGTAGCCAAGACAGAATTTGGTACCAGAGGAGTGGGGTCACTGCTGTGACTGTACCTGACCATGTGGTTCAAGAGCCTTTGGAAATAGCTTGTGGAAAGAGTTTGGAAAGGTTCAGAGATGTCGCCTGAAAGAGAAGCCTTGGAACAGCTTAGGCTATTCTGTAGGGGAGGCTCTGGTCAGAGCTCAGGAGACCAGAAGGCTGATAGAAAACATGCCAGTAAAAACCAGGCTTAGGAGGTTTCTGCTGGGAAGGACTGCATTGGTTGTTGGACTCCTCAAGATGTGTGTTATGGCTTGCAGAAAGTTTGTCTGTATTCTGCTCATGTCCAGAGATTTTGCCTGAGACTGAGATTAAGGATGGTGGCCTGATTAATCTGGCAAAAGAAATTTCAAGGCAGTCAAATGTGGAGGTGTGGCATAGCTATTTTGGCAGCTTTTAACCAAATTAATGTTGGGAATCAAGAAGAGCAAAGAGCCCAGCATGGTGATTTAAAACATTGTGAGTTTGGTTGAAAAGCTGTGGACTATAAAGATACAGCTGAGACCTCGATGGCTGAGAAGGAACAATGAAATAAAAAAGACAGCCTGGGGGTATCACAGGAAGCAGCAGGTCTCCACCCTTTACATCCTCAAAGCTACAAAAGTAAAAGATTTTGCTTGGGGGAGAAAGCTGCAGAGAACCATGTTTCAGAATGGTGGTGATCTAGAGAATCTGTTCCTCACAATCAGGTTCAGAGTGCTCAGCAATCCAGGCACTTGACCTCTATGGCCAAGAAAGCAAAAATCCCAGCTATTGCTCCAGCTGGCAGCAGATCTTAGCAGCATCCACGTGGCACTGGTTTTAGGTGCATGGAGAATGCACACGTTCTAAAGTTAAAAAGGCTTCCACCTCGATTTCAGAGGGCCTGGGAGGCCAAGCAGTGTACCCCTGAGAGGGTAGTGTGTGAAGCTGTAAATGTGAAGCCAAAGTGGAGACCCCAGAAATTTGAAAAAGCCAGGAGCATGGATCATCTAAGGAAAGCTGCAAAGATTGAACAGAGTGGGCCTAAGAGAAAAGCTGCGGAGATTAAAACCCCTAAAAGTTCTGGTGTCAGTGGAGTCACATAAGCCCTTTGGAGCTCACAATTTGCCACAGATTGCTTCAGATGCTGGACATACAGCTACAGGACTTAACATTTGCCCTGCTGGATTTTGGACTTACTTTGATTCCAATGCTTTGTATTCCCCTGTTTGTAACTTTTGGAATGGTAGTGTCTATCTTGTGCCATTGTATGTTGGAAGTGTTTAACTTTCTTTTCATTTGTACAGGGGCTTCCAGCTAAGAATTTGCCATAGATCTCGGAGGAGACTTGGGACTTAGGCTTTTCAGCAGTGCTGAAACTGTTAGGACTTTGGCAACTCTTGGAGATGGACTAAATGTCTTTTGTACAAGGGATGTACATGAGTCTTTGGGGGGCCAGGGGTGGAATGTTATGGTTTGTATCTAGGCCCCCCCA